>JAUMTS010661029.1:0-12716 GCA_032273385.1 Ophiopholis aculeata | reverse complement strand
GGTGATTGTCAAATTTGAGAGTGGAATACGCGTTACACAAAGCTTTCCAAAGACGAGGGTTTAAAAGCAAATTACCAGCTATTTCCATGGTGACCAAAACTTTAAACACTTGGTCAAGTCTTCCTTCGTGCAAAAGTCACGTTTTGTGATATATATTTCAAAAGAGCTTCAACCTATGGTACCTCACAATATTGGAAATAATATGTTTCTGACACATCAACTAAATTGAAGTGAACAGCTTAGTGTGTGACCATACTAGTTAAATCATTAAAAGTATGCCCCATGGGCTCTGGACAAACGCTACGAAAATAAAGACGGTCACCAAGGCAGCTTTGATTTTTTGTTATTTTACATATGATGTGTATCAAGAGTATTGCTCAGGAGGTGTAACTCGCCCATTGTAAATATTGCTGTTGAATGTCCATAGTCACGGGCCAGTCAACAAACATTTCCGCTTTTGTTCCTCATTTGGTTAAGCTTTAAAGACATGATAGGACTATCTTTACTTTGAAATTGCACTCAGGCTTAAACAATCCGCCCTTAGCTTTCTAAATAACCAAATGTCTTAACTCATTAGGTATCAAAAACGCGCTTATAATTGTAAAACAGCCCAGTGTTTTCAACACCACCAGTACAGGCATTGGAAACGGCGGTGTAGTTTCGCAATAAATACGTCAACTATCTCCCCACTATTATTCTTCCTCTCTCAAAACTGTAAGCTATCATATAGTCAGTCTTCCAGTATGTATTTCCCGATCGTATTATGGTCGTTAATGTAGTCGAATACCAAGGGGAACTGGATTGGTCTAATAAATAAATGGATTCGATTTGACTAAAAGCATTGACCTATATATTTGATTATTGAAACGATACCCACTCTTTTATTTTTATTTCACGGTTATTTTTTGGCTTTTATCAAAGTATACATTTATATTACCAAATACCAATCAAATTTTAGTTTACTGGCGGTAAAATCCCATGTACAGTAAACGATGTAATGATTTTTTTTCAGGGCTAGGACGATTACTTAAATAAACTGATTTTCGTTTGTCTTAATTTATTTATATCAAAGTTGAAATGAATGTTATAAGATTTAATGATTGGTTTTCATTGAAGTAACAGTGTAAACCTTGTTCGAATGCAGTATTTCACATTTGAATAATCTGCACACTTATATATACCACTTTTCATGAACTTTACACTCGCATTCGCATTAACCACCCCTATGAACTTGAGAAATAAACTCACCCACATGATTATTGTGTACGATGGCATGTATGGATCTCCGTTTTGTTTTATATAAGTACCAACAAGTACAATCATCCCATATATGAGGTCATTGTGACGTAATATTTGTCAACACTATCAAATAAGGCGATTTACGGTGAAATATTGACAAAATTGAGATCTTGCCAAAATAAGATTTTTACAACTATTTTGGCATATAAAAGAAGAAAATGACATTATAAACACATTCCAGAAGTTTAGGACGGTATTTACAATGGTTGTTTTCCCCTTCAAAATGTTAGTTTCTCGAGTAACAACCATCCCTTCTCTCGACTTTGGCGATTTACTCTGTTTTCCGCCAAAATGAGCGTAAAGGGTGTAAAATAGATAACCTCGAAGTCTTGGGTCACTTTATTATGCATTTTAGGGCGTTTAGAAACTCAATCAGGTTTAAATTGCATTTACATTTCTAATGTTGTAATGCTACATGATATTTTTAATCATTGATTGATTTTATCAAGTAATTCGTTTCTAAAGAAATAGCAAAATCTCTACCACAAACAAAAGTCATGTGGAATTGGATAATCCGGCCTTGCGTTGGGTTAAATTTATATAAGCTGTACTTTGACATATATTTTTACGTACAAAACGCTATTTGAGCGCAACCGTCTATATGTAAGAGCTAGTTTGATACAAACAACACATCTAGCCTGCCATAGGATCATCGCATGCAAGTGGTGTTTGATCTCATTTCCAATCTCTTGATTTGTCATTGTTCTGCAAGGTGTAAACAATACATTGACAAAGTCTGATTGGGTCGTTACATAATATCTCGTAGAAATCGACAGGTTGGCGTTATGACGGATCATGCATAAGGGAAACGCGCCATATTGAAATTGTGTGCGTGCAATGTAGTTTGAATGAGGAAAATGGCATGTTTATTCCTATTTGAGCTTTCTATTCCGCATGTTATAACCTCACCAACGTCATCTATGATTGATTGGTCTTTTGCAATAAACGTTGATATAGAAACAAAAGCGTTAAACAAATGCAACCGGGAACTTATCATTTCGTTCACAGTTTGTGTAATAGCGCGCAAGATGTATTGTATTTAGACAGTCATATTGGTTTAACATCTAATGAGCCCCGTACGTTTTCATTAAATACAGCTGATTGATTGATCAGCATAGACATTGATCTGAAATCACCTGCCTTACTTAATATTATATAAAGTGTTCTTTAAACATTATGATCGGTTTTGTTTTAGTAATATTGTAACTCTAGGACAGGCAAGGGTCCTGTCAATTAAAGCTCAAGAACGTTAAACTTGGTGTTATATTGGAAAAGACCTTTCTTCTGGGGTAAAAAACGTCAAAAAAGACGGTATTTAAGAAGAACTATTTATAGTCAAAATGCATGAACGACTTACACTTTTCCATTTGGAAAGACTTTAAATGTTTATTTCAAATAATTGACTTGTTCTAACTTATCCAAAAAGATAGCGTGTTCCACGCTTCAGGGCTAACCTTTGCGTTCTTTGCTGAGTCATTCCTTTGCATTACAGTTAGTAATCATTTAAAGAAACTCTTGTGCATTAAGCTAAATCTGATAACGAACTAAAAAGGAAATCACTGTAGATTGGCCCCGTGACCAGCAGCGGTATTGTTTACATGGAATGAATAAACCCGCTCATCTCTAAAGGTTATCTCACAGTGAACGTACTACAGTTGATGTTAAAAATGTACAAATATAATTGTCGCTCAAAAGGGTCGGCTACAGGAGAAAATTCAAATATATAATTGTTTGCAAAGTGCTTTAAAAAATTACAAACGTTCGAATTTTTAGAGTCGTAGTATTGAAATAAATTGAAAACAAAATTGCAAGCAATAACATCATTGCCTAGATTCCTTCTGAACATAATTGTTACTTAAGATTGAAGGTATTGAATATTGTTCATTCTATGTTGCATCATATAAAAAATAACGAAGTGACGTGATTTTACAAACAAAAAATATAAATAGTAAAGTCAAGGAATAAACCAAGTATAAGAGAAATAGAGTAATGTTGTGTTATTCATGAGTAAATTTAACTATTGAGTACAAACAACAGTTAGTAAAATAGCAACATGTTTGTTAAACGGTTAGCAATTTAAAAACTGATCGGTTTTTTAAGCTTCTTGATTTGGAAACCGTTACTAAATATTAGCGTGTTAAGCATTGTGTATTCCTAATATAGAGGAGGCCTTCGGATATTCAATGATACCAACTTCGATAAATAATATTATCCAATTGAATAATCCTACAAAGTTACACTTTGTACACAAAGGGCTTGGGTTATTTTGTTGTCCAAAATCACACTGCAATAATTTAACTCTGTATTATGTGTTAAGTTTAAATAGCATATGCGATAAAATGTGGGAATCGCGCCATTTTCGTACATCATATTATGCTATTGTAACCTACTTTGTACCTCTTTTATCGAGACATTAATATCAACAACGTATAAAGGGCAATGCACTAACGCACCTCTAAAAGTAAAGATAAAATAACCATATTTGGTCAAAAATACATTATGCAGCCGGTGTTTGGAATAAAACATATTATTCAAAATAAGAATGGTGTCTCCAATTCAATTTCCCCCGTTGTGCTTAAAGCTAAAGGAAATATGAGAAGGAATAACAATTGCAGTTTTTTTGTAAAGCGGGATTGTAAATGGAATAAATAGGAGAATATATTATTTCTTATCTAGATCAGTTCGTCGTAACTTTAAAGACATGGGGAGGACCGTTAACAAATAAGCGAGCTCTTTAAACCACATAATGAAATTAACCATGGCCGTGGTCTTTTTTATACAATAACTGGGAAAGGAAAGGAAAGGTGTTAAATTACACTACAGTACTATGTATTTTCAAAAATAGAGACATGTCGAAAAGAAGTAAAACAGTTATAGAATTTAGTTGCTTGAGTGGTTACTTTAACAATCAATTCGATAAATTTTGAATGCTTTTATCGCCTTTAAACTATCAAAGTAAATAATACAAATGGTTAATTAGTTCTGAGTTGACAAGCCTTGTGACATTGTACCTAGACAGGGTTCAAACTCATTACTTTCACATAACTCACTTGGGTATTATTTTAGCTTATCGGTACGACCTCTTGGATGTTTGAAATTCTTTGCAATTGCCTGTAGTCGTTTTTTATATCACATTATTCTATGTATTTGCTCAACCAAAGGTAAATCCAGTACAATATTAACTGTATCTTTTACTTCATGTTAAGACTACTGGATGACGGAGAACATTCATTTTCACTATGTATTTACCTTTGCAAGGAACATGATTTTGCAAAAGAGTCATTCATAATTATCAAATTATGATTTTAATTGCACCATAAATATAATACTGATTTTCTGCCAGTAAAAATCAAACTTCAGGAAATAACTAGGGCTTCAGTAACACTCTTATCCCCTATTTCTCTAAGCATATTGAACTCTGGATAACCCAAACTGACCTAAACTTGACCTTTGGCCTATTTATTGTAGTTCATCGAAGTAAAAGATTTGTCTAGCCAAATTTGGCAGTCACGAATTGTTCCTAAAGAAATGTACCCCTACCTTAACCTTTGACCCCAGCAGTGCACTTTAATGTGGTCAACAGTCCTTGTGACTAAATTTGGAAGTCGTAGAGTGTTTGCAAATAAAGTGACCTTTATTTGACCCTGTAGAGCCCTGCCTGACCTTTCACTCCACCAATGTATTGACTTATTGATTCTTTGTCTACATTTGGAAGCCATAGGGCATTTTATTCCTGACCTTCGACCCCCAGTAATGTATTCCGTTTGAGTCAGGTGGTTAATCTGACCACATGTGGTAGTCATAGGACATTACTAAGTAGCTTGACCTTTTTAAGACTTTTGATCCGTGGGGTCACCAAGACAACCTGACTGTAAACCTTTTGTGGTTGTTACCTATCCTCCTATCAATTTTCAGCTTCGCAACTTAGCTTCCATAGTCGGACAGAAAGAGCGGCAGAGTTGATGTTTAGTAGTATAGATGTTCAAAAGATCAAACAAAATCAGGTCAATATTATTATCGTGCGATATATTGCAATGGACAAACGATGAAAGATGTAGAGAAACAATATTGGTATCTTGTGTATCAACACCAAAGCCAACTTCATTTAGGCTCTACCTTGTTTAAACAGTATTAACATTCAGAGGACAACGGTATACATATATTTTTCGACTAAATCAAATACGGTAAGATTCATTAACCTGCTGTAACAACATGTTGGGTATAAATTACCATTAGGAAATGACAAGATTACAATACGCAAGATCTCACGTCGTTTTAATTGTCACAATTCAATTGTTTGTAATGAGAAACTCAAAGATATATACCCTCTCTATAGTGTTGAATATGCCCGTCTAACAGTAATTGATCTTTGATAAAGGCTCACGTGAGCCCTGAGGAGACGCCCAGAGAATAAACGCAATTGACACATGCCATATCTGTTTTATTAAAAGGGGTCCGTGTACTAATGCTTGTGATAAAGCGTCTGTAGAATAGGAATGTAAACTTAGATTATATGTTTTGTGCAAACTATTTTAATAATGTACCTAGGTTGATACGAGAAAGAGTGTAAATACCAATATGTTATATGCCCATCTAAGACGCTACAAGGGAACGTGCATTCAAAATAATGTGGTATTTACCATTAAATATTGTTTTGTTTTAAGGGCTGTTGCTGCTGTATTTATTAAAATTATATTTGATAACATTAGTTCGTGATGTAAAAATATTACAACTGTTAAATTGACACGATATAGCAATTAATTACATATAAGACAATATATGGTAGGACAATCGCGGTAATAGTAACGAGTACGTGAATTTAATGGGAACATCAATGTATCAATAATGTTGATGGCTATAAAACGACATTATATCTATACTACTAAATAAATGAAGTATGTCTGTCTGCCTCTATTCTCTGTCTGTATGTCCGGCTATGGGTTCAAAAACGCCTCGAGGTAAGGAGCTTAAATTTGGTAGGTGGTAGGTGACCAAACCCGAGGACCAATATCAGGTTTTCATAGTGACCCCATTGGTCAAAGATTACATAGAGGTCAAATGGTTGAGGAATGCCCTATGACTGCCAAGTTCGGTCGAAAGAACCTCTGACTCAAACAAAACACATTGCCGAGGTCAAAGGTCAGATTAAAGTCATCAGAGGTCAACTAGAGGCCAATTTGGTTAGGAACACTCTATTACCACCAACTTTAGTCAGAATAGTCACTGACCCACATGTAGTACACTGGTAGGGTCAAAGGTCAGGTAGAGGCCACCCAGGGTCAAATAGAGGTCAATTTTCGTCGGAACACTATATGACTACACAAATTGGTCTTCCTTTGTATAAAAGCAACGTCATGCAATATGTTATATTGAAGGAGCTACTACCTTTGGTTCATCACGATATTCAAGAAAAAAATTCGGTTTTAAAGCATCTACTTAATCGAAGTGAACAGCAAACTGTGTGACCATACCGGTTTAATCATTACCCAGTAGGATTTTGCCGAATGCAAAGGAAATAGATCTGGGCACCAAGGCTGCTTTGAATTCGTTTTATTTTACATACTGTGTGTCAAGATTAATTCTTAGAAGGTGTAACCCGTCTCGCATTAATATTGCTGTTGGAGGTCCATAGTCACGGGCCAGTAAACAATGATTTCCCGTTTAGTTCTGCATTTGATTAAACAATAAAATATTTAACTTTTAAATAGCAAAATATCTAAGATCTTAAGCATTCGAACGTAGCTCTCTGTACAAATGTCTAAAATCATTCGGTAATAAAAACACGCTTAAAATGGTAAAATGATGCACTATTGTCATCATAATGTATCTGTACTGTCATTGAAAACAACGCTGTAATTTTATGATAAAAACGTTAACTATTTTACTTGCGTACCATTCTTTCCCTCTCAAAAATGAAATCCACCATAGAAAATCATCCAATACCTCTTGCCGCTATGTTATGGTCGCATTGTAGTGAAGCTGAAAACTTTATATCATGTTGCACTTTGACTTATATTTTTACGTACAAAACGCTATCTGAGCGCAAACGTCGATATGTAAGAGCTAGTTTGATGCAAACAACACATCTAGCTTGTCATAGGATCATCGCATGCAAGTGGTGTTTGATCCCATTTCCAATCTCTTGATTTGTCATTTTGCCTCAAGGTGTAAACAATACATTGACAAAGTCTGATTGGGTCGTTACATATTATCTCGTGGAAATCGACAGGTTGGCGTTACGACGGATCATGCAAAAGGGAAAACATTCTTTTTCTGAATCTCTGTGTTGAAACGAATAATTTGAGGTATGTTTCGTTGAAATCGGTGCACTTTTAGATTTTGACCCCTGTACAATAATATATAATATAAATATAATATTGCGCTGTTCCATTAAACAACTTATGCCCTACTACAATTGGTATTTAACCACGCATTGTTAATTTTCATGTTTTGTAATATGTTTGTTATGTTTCTACAATAAACAATTTTGTAATCTAGTACTGTTGTATACGACATCCAATATGCAAACACGTTTCAATTGTGACGACTGCTTTATTGTAGAAACCTTAAAACCACTAAAAACATATTCACACTGCCCCTCAGCCCCAGCTGAATCAGTGGTATATGCTAATCGTAGGGCCAGCGGTCAAGACTTTGGCTTGACGGAGGTAACAGTCTTCGACCGTAAGAGTCAGTAGTTTGACCGTGGAATGAGTGAGGCTGTCTGGTTGGAAGCAGACCAGTCGTCCCTCAACCGCATTGGAGGGGTTGGAAGCAATTTATTACACACATGGAACATGACAATAAGTATTAACCCTACATAAATATGCCACAAACAACATCTACTGACATCATATCTCAACAACAGTAGAGACCAAGCTCCACAACATCACAACCCATCTTAAAGATGATCGTTTTACCCGCAACGTTGGCTATTTCTAGTTGTCTATAGTTAGTTTTAAAACATTTTTCAGCCATGTTAACGATCAGTGTCAGGACCTTAAGTAACTACTTACGTAAGGTTAAGGAACACAAGGTTAAATTAATTAAATTCAGAATTTTTACACATATTTAAAAGTTACGTTTCATTTATTGGTTCAGGAAAGAATAAATAATCTGAAGTGAACGAAACCTTCAAAGTCCTTCCTGTGTACATGGAATAGACCCTACGGTCAAGAACGATAACAAGTTACGGTATTGGAATATTTGACCTATGTATTGATCATGATACATCAGAATAGTCACAGCAGTAAGGGGACGCTCAAAATGCCAGCATGTGACATGAACCATCCTTGTCAGGAGACTGAAACTATACTAAAGAGTTAAACCGATGGTGTTAAATTGCCTCGTTTATAAGTGAAAACTGCGAATAATGCACTGCCGTTATTACTTGTTCGCTTAAACATATCTAGTCACAGTATATCACCTAGAGGGTTTTCATCTTGCATGCATTCAACATGAAGTCTGAGACATGACTGATACAAATTCACTTTGACTCCATTAATACCCAATTAAGTATGTTTGATCAAAAGTTGCTTGTTATCCGCAGTATAATTTGAACTTGATTAAGGCTTTGCCGAATATCCATTCAGAAATGCTCTCAGGTTGGTTAAACTTCGAATTTTAATAGAAGAAAATAAAATTGAGTGATGAAAATAATATGTTTTAAAGTGTTAGACTTCAATGATTTTAATAAGTTATTCTAAACCAACTATTGACGTTTATTTTGTCTCCATACTGCATGATCATTCGTCTGCATCATGAAAGCAATACAGTCTAAGTCTAATTGTGTGCTTTTTTCGGTGAAGTATGTATAACACACCCTTTCTGGTTTATAAGTAAAATATAGCTATCCATTTTTATTGACCAACACATTGATAACAAATGGATCATTGGATAAAAACTGTTTATTAAATACAAATAAACATCCAAAGGGTTAAAAATTATGTACAAGACTAAAAACGAGACTGCAAAATAAATGCAGCATTTGATTTGATATCATCGTCATTTCATATGGATTGTGACGATAGTAATTTAGAACATAAATGACGCTAATGACGATGAAGACTCAGAAGACATATTTATTTACTCATCTTATCTGAAAAAGACATCCACATTAATCAAAACAAGAAATAAATTCCAGAATTTAAAAATAGAAACGAACATATGACATTTTATCATTAATTAATGATAACTAAAATATAAGACATTCGTATATTTGGCGAAGAGGAAAATTAAAACATGACAGGTTTACTTTGACAAAATATCCATCTCCGATTCATGTCATGTTGTTTGGCACCAACCAGACTGTCGTTTATTTCAATTTAAATTAATGTATCGAAACAGCTAATATTCAGACAGTCTGAAATCCATATTTAAAGTTTGACGTCATTAATGTGCAAATATGTGCCTTTCAATTTTGAGCTGTCACTTGAGAGTTAATATACAAGTTACCTCAAATGCTGGAATTGATGAGTTTAATAAACGATTATAAGTTGAATAACATAACATTATTTACTATGTACAAGCTAGCGCAATAACTTTTGTGTCTCTTGAAATATTACTAGCAAGATAGTAATTCACGACGTGAAATTCGTAAGTTTAAGGTTAGAAAAAAAGAGAAAAAAAGGTTATTTGCGTAATTTTAGATGAAATAAATATTCACTATCGTTTTGTCAAACGTATATTTTAAAATAAAATAGGATAACGTCCCTAATCGGAAAAACTGAATCATATTCAGTTCTGGAATAGTCGTTTTAATGTTATCAGATAATCCTCTTCAAAGACTGATGAGAAGCAGACTAAAGCTAAATTTATCGATAAGTCTTTCAACATCCAGGAACTATAAAGTGCGTAACATGTTGATGGCCGCCCTAAGATATCTGTCGAATATTTTTCTCGCATATTTTAACTAACAAAGTTTCCCATTATTAAGTCAGAGTAGTAATTGTAAAAACAACTTCAATGTTTGACTCCTACAAACGACGCCTCAGCTGTTGGTGTGTCCTGCCATCTATTGGCGACAACATGCCAGGGACTGCGTTCTTGATTCTACATTTCATTTGACGTATCTCCCTAGTCACTGCTGGTTGCTTAGGTACGGCGGCCATGCTGGTACCCTTTCGGTATATAGGTGTGTGTGTGCTACGTACCAAGTAGGTTCCCATACCAAGTAAGTTACCCCCTTTGTGTTCTAATGATTGAACTTTGATCAGGCGCGAACAACTCACGGTGTATTCCGTTAAACACAATGGGATTAACGTACTTTGTATGGTAACCTACTTGGGGCGTAACATGTGCACTCGACTCATGTGCGTCACCACGTCGTGAAAATGGTGGTAGTAATCTAGAAACATAGTCACATAAAAACCCTCGTGCTGCACATGGTTAAAATATTATTAAGCGATCAATCTGTGCATACACCAGTGGTAAACTTTGAACGTCTCTCGTCAAGTCAAAAATTATTCTTTTATCAAATACCTTCGACCACTACGTGCTTCTGCGCGAAATAATTTAGTGTAAATGATATGCAGAATTAAAACATGTTGTGTAGTTGTTCGAAGCAGGTTGAAATGAAAAACAAAACCACAAAAAATGACGCCAAGTACAAGTTCAACTCCAAAATCAGAGTCAAGGTTCACACAAACTTGTAGTTGTCTATTTTACCTGATGGTCACCCAACAATTAACTTCATTATCAATTATATGATAGTCCTGTTCTGTGCATATCCCTATTGCAAACTTCCTCTAACCGAGTCGAGCTAATATTCTATTCGTTATGGTCAATAATCAGCCTTCTATCAAATTTGCTTGAATAGTACGTGTCTGCACGACATAATAACTACTATTGTAACTGTAATGGGAATTTGGCCAGAGCTGGTTAAAATGAAAACAAAATGCACATTTAATGCAAACCACGATAACCTTCCTCACAGTCTCTTTGAAATTAAATTAATTCTGGACAACCACGTTGTCTTCGAAAAAGGGCAACGGAAAAAAGACTTTAAAAAAAAGGGTCAAAATTAGTTTGGCATCTCAGTACAGGTATTGATAGATTTCTAAGATATTTAGGCAAATTTTATAAGAAGAAATTAATTCTAAATTGGACTTATTTTTTAAAACTGGCTTCTTTACGGTCTTTACTGTTTGATATCAACACAAAATGTGTAAAAATATAGCAGATGTAATTCGCCTTTAGATTGTTTAAAAAATTAGTCATTGTTAGTATATATATTTATTGCATTTGTGAGACTAAATATCTCAGGATGATACACATTTGTAATTTTATTTTTGTCTAACGTGTTCTCATTTGTTTTGTATTAATTGTTTGCTAAAAAGTATATTTATAAGTAAATTGCACTTCAAAACACTAAAGCTGCATATTTCTAAATGTGTCTCTGTCCGTTTACACGTTGTCCTTGGATTTAATATGCAATTATGCTTCTCAAGTGTTTAAAAGCATTTGACATTTTAAAAACAATGATTTGCGTTGGCAGCGACCATTTTATTATTTACATATAAACTCGTAAATACACGAGTACACCCACCTATACAATTCGTTTTATTTTCGTATTTGAGGAAGCTTTCTTTAGCTGATCAACAACTTTATCTGTTGCTCATAACAAAGGACAATCTCTCAGGTCTAATTTAGGGATAATTTGGAAACGGGCGACATCAATACCCAACCGACGGTTCTGAGCGGTTCAACCGCTTGCCATTGTTTAGAACAATAGCAAACGGCCTCAACCGCACATAACCGAGCGGATCCACCGGGCACCCGGAATTGAGTTTTGCATAGTATCATGATTCAGACGCGTTTTGTAAAAAAAGAAAAATTCCCGTATCAGTCAGCTTTTTATTGTCCTGAAATGTGTTATTTCCACATCTAGGTTAATCATAAACGTAGTAGATACTTTCATGGGTTAGTAGATACAGAGGCAGGAAAGTTTTATTCAAAATTGGGCTTAGTGTCATTCCTGTCCGTTAGACGAGCCTAATTTGAAATAGAACATTCGCAGTTAATCATACAAATGGGATTGATGGACGTCGGTATTTATTTCAATGATCCCTAGACAGCTATTACCATCTGACATATATATGTGTAAATCTTAATTTTGTAATCCATTGCCCTATTGTGATATTGCTTGTGTGTTTTGTTCGTTGCATTGCTAATGTTCATCACGTTTGTAGGAATGGGTATGTGTGGGGGTGTGTTGGGGTGTGTGTGTGTGTCTTTGTCGTATACGATGGCGTGTAAAAACGACCTGAGAACAGGTGACCTTAGGTCACTCGACCTGAGGTCGTCTTTAAGGGACGGTCTCCAACTAGTACTGAGTTTTTTACCGTAAATTATCGAATCAAATTTTGCATTCCTTATTTAAGAATGAAACTGCAAAAAATATTCTTTGTATTTATAAA
>JAUMTS010659918.1:0-12726 GCA_032273385.1 Ophiopholis aculeata | reverse complement strand
CATGATAAAATATACAAAAAGAAAATAAATACTAAAACACATTATTCATATACCTTTACTCTAAAACAAAGAAATCAATGCATATGGTTAGTCAAATACACCCATGACACTTCTATATATGTACAATGATGTTATGTTTTAAATTCCATCATCCCTAAGAAGGTTGTTACTGTTAAATTTGAAGATATGTCAAGCAATACAATTGTTTTGTTTTCTAAACAGCTGATTTCTACATTTAGAAACCTCATTATGATATTAAAACACTTAATGGCTTAAAGGCATATTCCCATTTTTTCTCCAAAAAATAGATTTCGTTTTGGTTATGTCTAACTGAAGTGCTATGTGAGCTTCGTTTGCCCCAAACCGTCTTGACACGAGCGAAATTGGCATGTTGGTCATACACGCTTCCCTATTATACTACACGCGTATATATATTACAAAATCCAAGATTTTGAAGGAATTTGACCGATTTGAGCTTAGTTATTCACAGGGTATATTATTAAACCAATATGGAAAACGATCATACAAAAATTACAAATTTGACAACAATTGAGGGCCAGAAAATGTGGGAATATGTCTGTAATTGTATGCACATTTCATAAACCAGATAACAGTATAATCTCGCTCGCATATCCGAAAAGATTGTAACAACCTTCTTAGGAAGCGGGTTACTACGGGATTAGGAAGTACAGTGTGAAGAAAATCCACCCAGGACTTCTTGAAGATGCAGATTTCCCTTTGGAGAACAAACAATTGAGCTATCGATATTTAAATCTACAGAAACAAATGTAAGCAAGCATGAATAAATAGTTTTGCTGAAAGCAACAATGAAAAGTTTTAGTATTCTAAACTAATCCTCATTTTCTCTGCTTCCTAAACATGCTGAAGGGTGATGTGCCAATTTGAGATATCGTCTACAAACTAAGTTCCTGGAGCAGTAACACATTCCAAACCTAACCATACATTGTAATGGGAAGCCATCTTTATGCTCCGGCATAATTAGTGCTCCAAGGAGCTCAGTTGGTTGACGACGACATCTCAATTATGCGTGATACACATTTACAATACTTCCACCAATTGCGAGTTTGCAACCATGTAATTGTTGAACATATATATGTTTGAATCTGGTTAGTGCGGCATTTTTTTATGTTATAGTCCAGTGCAAGTGGCCAGGTGGGGATAGGAATGTTGACGCTGGACATTAAATGATACAATTTCCTGGTCATATTGCGTGTCCTTACAATTTTGTGTATGGAATCTGTGGTGTTAATTTTTCTTAAAATTTTTTTTTAATGTTTTACTCGGTTGCACAATTTCTGTTTTTACGACAAAAAAAGATGTTGAATGTGATAGGCAACAAATGTAAATGATTGAAAATGTCACTTAAAAAGAGCGGAATTTTTAATCTGAAAGGGTGAAAGAAACCAAGAGTAGATTTCATTTAAAAATCCTCCTTAATTGACTCTTTGACTTATCGCTCACGCTGCAGTAAACTCTTTCTTAGAGATAATTTCTCACTTGTTTCTGATTTGGAGAACTGGAATGCTCAAGTTGAGTCTCAATGAAAAGGTGAAATGTTTAATAATGTTAAATTTCGCGAAATGATGATGCGGACATTAAATAATAATACATGTAGCAATTAATCGGTGCTTGCTGCTGGTAAATCACCACAACCAGGTCGCTTCAATTGATAGTGCAACAGCTGTAGTACACTACACACACATCAGCATTTAGGTTGTGATATTTACCGTTGTAATTTTCCTGGGTGGAGGAATTTTTGGAGGGCACAAATCCCGGGCACAAATAAACGGAATCGAAGTGGATCAAGGTACCAAATGCTCATAAACTCATGGCCGTTTACGGTTTCGAAACCGGGACGGCAGTAGTGCAAGGTGAGTTGAAACCGCTGCGCCAACCCCCTTCGAAATACGAACAAGACCTCAATATTGCATAAATTGCAATTTATTTCACTAAAAAGTGATGATAAATGTGATGACAAATGGGTTAAGAGCATCGAAACTTTCTCATACTTACGACAGAAATGTGACAATGATTATAGGTTATACATGTATCATGGACTATATTGTGCGTTCTTGTTGTGGTATGGTATGCTTACTCTAATGTAAAAACGTGCATATGTCTCTTTCAAATAGTTAAAGAGTGAAATTCGCTTACAAAGGATAATGGTGATTTTGGACCAAGTGTGCAGTATTACCTTAGCAGACAAACAATAATACATGGTGTGCTTTATTCCGTTAGACACTTAATGAAGGGGTGAGACCTAAGCATATTTTTTCCTGAATTCTAGAATCTCACTCTTTTTGATATTTAATTTGCACGTTTTTACATTTGCAGAGTATATATGTTAGAAATGCTTGTATTTTAGTTCGCCCTGCTACCAATATAAATCACCAGCTTATTGAGTACAGTACATGAGTTAACCACCAAGATGATGCATGGCAAAGCTTTTTACCAAATATGATCCCCAGCTACTTGATCGAGTGCAGTATATGATTTAACTACCAAGATGATGCATGGCAAAGCGGTGAAGAACTGATACGAGAGCTGAAGTGCGGATGTATAACAGGCTGACTGGAAATTGTTGATTTACCTTCATCGTTGACTGTCCAGGGTTACATCCATTAGCTCTATCAAATCCAGGTTGGTAGGTTTGTCATTCCATTCAAAGTCAATTACTCAGCTGATGTCATAGGCCTAGACCATAACATTGGTGTGGTTTATGTTCTATCTGGAGATGCTATACAATAGTATACATCTTTAGAAACGCACATCTGTTGGGCAACTGCATCTGCTGTTTCGTTGGGAATTTAAACTGGTTGATCATGACATGTTGTGCACTTTGATGTCCACAGCGGTATCGCCGGATTGCACTTCCTGGTGGTATACTTTCAATCATCGTCCTTCACAATTGACCATGTTAAAATTGTGACACATTTTGGCACGGAAACAAAAAATATGTGAAACTATACATTGCATGCATGTCTACCTATAAAACACGCTACAAAATATAACGCCTCACCTGTGAAAACAAGTCGTAACTCAAAACCAGATGCCGCAAACATACTTTTACAATCTAAGTATAGAGGGTCTACACTGGAATGTCAGCTTTATTTTGATATCCCATACTTGCGACAAAAGAACCCTAAGTGGCAACATTATTGAAATTTGAATGACTCAAAGTCATTCAAAAGTTACAATTTTGAAATTTCGCCTTGTACAAAGTTTCGGTGAAAGTCCCCACCCATACAGCGGATAGAGAGTGTTTAAACGCAAGTGTACAAGGCGATGTATATAAATTACAACTTTTCCAAGAGACTTTGATCCTTCAATAAATGCCCAGAACGCAAATTAGTTACAAATTAAAGCAAACACTGCTGAGACGCCAGCGCATATACTTTGTTGCATTATTATATTTGCGGCATCCATTTTTTCAAAGGTAACACGTTATTTTTTGTAGCGTAAGTAATCTCTCCTTCGCATTAGAAATAAAAACAACCCAGAAACAATTAATAACACGATTGAAAAGCAATTTGAAAAAACTTTTTCTTAGTTTTATTGACTGGTAGGTTAACACTCCTTGCTCTTGCTTTATTACGTTAATACTAATAATAGATATTTAAATATGATGGTCTTAGCTTCAAGTTCATCTAAATAGGCACACTGCAATATATCTATTCCACAATCACCAATAACAATTCCAGTATGTCGATATACAAAAGCGCTGCAATCTATACTCACACGCGACGTGAAGGCAAAGCATTAAAACTGATCAAACTTTGGCATTTGGCGTAAAATAATGAAAGCCCATTTTACATTATGAAAACACGATCCTATTTACATACACAGCAACAACAACTTGAATTCTAATCGAATAAATTTCAAACAAGTGAAAGTTTAACATAAACATCTTGATGGAAAAATGTCGTGTTGACACCTATGCATTAATCTGTTAACCAATAAGAATTCAAAATACACGTTTATCATATCAAACTATTCTTGCTATATTGTTTTGGATCCAATCGCTTATGTATCGGTCGAATTTCTGCAAAACATAATCAACGTTAAAAAAAGTCTTTGCGATATATATATTTTTTTCTAAATCCACTGATTACTAGCGCCACCGGAAGGCACAGGCCCAAGCTCTTTGCCAGGTTTACTTCTGTCAGTGGGTTGGAATCCTTCAGCACCCATGTCTAGATCCCCACTCTTCGGACTCCTTCGTTTCTGTCCCCCACATGACTTGTACCAAATCAGTTCAACAAAGAACATTATCAGCGAAGCTCCCATTCCGACTATCAGCATGTAGTACACACCACTGACGTCATTTGCCAAGATAGAATAGGCACCAGAGCGTTCCCATCTGGTCAGATTCCTGCAACGATGGCGCCTGTCATCCAGGCCCCACCAATCACGTTTCAGATCCTCCAGAACGCCAGTGTCGCGAAGCGCTTCAATAGCGCCAGACAAATGCTCTTTAAGAGGAGATCCTGGCGCTACGGCTAGGGCGTATTGAGTACGGGCGATGTACTCTCCAACAACCTTGAGTTTGCAAGGTTTCTGGCTGGCAATGTAGTTCAGTTCAGGTGTTTCTCCAAGTAGTGCGTACCTGCCGTTAGATGACTTGACTCTCGCGACCCCTTCTGCCATATCTTTCACATACACATTTCCATGGTCGTTGTTCATTTTGTGCCAGAATTTCTTGAGAGTTGGTGAGGATTTCAAACGATGGTAAGTATTCCCACCTTTGATGGTGCCGAATTTGATTTCCTTCTGTGCCATAACATCTCCAGGCCCTTCTACAAAGGCCAACCTTTTATTGGACGTCACGAAGAAGGTGATGTTAGTCAAGTATAGGAACACCATTATGAGCACGAAGATCCACCAGAAGCCGACTATGCAACGAGCAGCATTTGATCTGGGCGAAACTTGATTATTTTGTAAAAACAAACTCGATGCCGCGAACCAAATTGAATTCTTGAAACTAAAGTTGTCTAGGTGTTCTTCTCGTGCTTCTTTTTTCGTTACCATAGCCTTCCACTCATACGGATCTATACGATTGAAGATGCACAGCATGATGACAACAATACACATACATATCAAATTAAGGGCCCAAACATCGATGGTGAATGGAAAGATTATCCGGAAAGGGTCATGCATCACGTATGCTGGATTAAGTACAAGGGATTGAATCCCACTGCCCATGAACGGATAGGTGAAATCAGCTGCTTTCTTCCGAGTCTTCGTCACTGTCAGAGGGCCAATGGCTACATCAGCTTTCTGTGGGGAGAGAACAATTAGAGCATTACCGTTAGAGGCTGATTAATGATAATTACTATGATGATCTTACTTGAAAATGTGTTTCTAATATCGGCTTCGATATAAAGAGAACATGTTTCCACAATTATTATGCGTGTTAGTTGGTTCAATTAAGTAATGTGTGAAATATTACACGGTATACGCCACGGGTCTTTGACCAAAAACAGCATCATTTCACCAACGCATCCCTTGAGTGAACCAGGAACAGTTTTGAAAGCTCTCAGGTGAGCAATTTATTTAGCTTTGAAGTAGCAGTTTAACAACATAAAATATATAGAATATGTTTAACAGTATCCAAAGTAATGTGCTGATACCAAATTGAATGCATCTATAATATAATATCCGTTAGAATTAAATAAGCTTAACAGTGAGAAGCGACATTCAACACGGAGCAGAGAGTTAGTACAAGTATATTGGTAAGCTTACATATATGTATTGCATGTATTAAAGTACTTCATGAATAAATGCTCACGTCAATGCCCAAACTAGTTTTGGCTCATGATGTATCAAGCCTATTAACTTATAGGTTAAGCCTAATGAGACATGCAATAAAGCTCTATATTGAAACCATAACAGTACCTCTGTTTGTAGTAGCATGCACTTTGACGTATGCCCTGAGGCGTTAGTTCAAATTGAACTTAGCAACAAAGGAGTTTCTGTTAAAACCACTATAATAGCTAGACCATGTTTTCCAGGGTCTAGCAGCTGTTCAGCTCACGAACTACATATGTGTTAATAAGTTAAATGACTTGACTCACATGCATCAACTCCTTTATTAGGCCTGGTTGAATCTACTTCAGACCCTTAAATTAGTTTTGATTATATGATGTTCAAGCCTATTTGATTGTTTTATTAACGTTTTGCCTAAAAATTACACACAATGCGGCGCTTTGATGTTAACGTTATCTATAACTTCTCCATTTAAGCACGACTAGTATTGTCAATCGCTGTAAGCCTAGCGCAGGTAAGGCTAAAAAACTCATGCGGCAAAAAACGAAACTGCCATTTTAGTCTTAATGTTAAGCTTATTCATCTGAAGTAGCAGTAACTACTTACGTTAGTACTGCCATGCACGATGTATATCGATATTAGCGAATATTCACGCACATGCATTAACTCTACAATTAAGACACAAATCACCACTTACCCCTCTCACGACTTCTCCAACCATTCCATTCCATATCTTGCTGTATGGATGAGGTGCCCCAAATTTGCCATCGGGAACCAACTCCACTTCGTACTCAAAATCAATGCCTCTAATCACGGATCGGATGCGGTTCAGGAGTTCTATTACATACCCTTCAAATCTGCCATTGCCGGTGTACTCGCCAACTGGTTTATTATAGTCATTGGAAGTGCGTTTGTAGCGGTAATTTTTGAATCTTTCTCGATCGTTACGACCCTGGAGGAGTTTCTCGCGAAGAAATAGAAACGGAGCAACCTGCATCACATCATGCAAGGTGATAAAAATAAACATCCATGGCAATTAAAACCTGTCAAATAAAATTACTTGATACAGTACATAGTCGAATAAATGTGTGATAATTTTTACAATGATACACAAAGTGTTGTATTATAACTATATAAATACGGGTTTTTTTTTAAATATTGGAGTTGATGAAAAAAACGTGCTGAAAATGTAAAAACAACATTCAAAACACATTTTAGTATACATATATAAACCACAAAATATTCGTTGGAAGATTCAACCTGCAAATAGAAGTCATGTTATTGATATCAAATATATGTCATGAAATCATAAAATGGCACTTTATAAACATTTCATAAACTAGTAATGAGGTGCACTGAAGGAAAACAACATGTCATGATAATATTCAAATTAAACAATACAATTCGCACGATGTTGTTGATCAAATGATGACACACGTTTCAGTCAGCTCTTCCTCTGATGAAATCATCCACTGTCCACAACATCTTTTGTACACATTCCAGACCAAGGTCGATGGATGTCTTCTTAGAATGTTTTATCTTCAACGTCCACCTGAAAATACTTCGCTGGGTTGATAACAAAACATGACAAATAATGGTACATCAACCAGACAACATAGGATACTTTTGATGAGAGCACACCTTACCTCTACACTAACGATTCGGATCTTCCTGTCCTTAGCAATCCTGAAGGCTGTTGTGTTAAGACGTCCCTCGTTCTGCCATTCAAGACCTCTGCGATTTTCTAGATAATCTGGATTTTGGGTCCACTCTCCTCTCTGACAAGAATAAGTAATTGTTGATGAGATAAAACATGTACTTTCAGATGAATAATTAAAATAAATTGTTATTCAAAACTTCAATACACATTTTAAAGTACTTCTCTAGTATATATAAGTATTTCTTCTTTTTCCACGTCAAACCAATGATCAGCGATTTATTATGTATCTGCTACTAAACGTCGAACAAACCAAGTTATGAATACGATATTGAAAAAAAGGCAGTGACAACAGCGAAACTGCTAAAATCGTTTAACAATTTTGTAAGAAATATGACAAATCTTGCCGATCTACTTACCAATTGTCTCAGCGTATCTCCTCGCCCACTGAATATGGTGATGGTGTAATTGATTCGATTCCCCATATCATCAAACGCCACGTTACCCGTCTGACCTTCAAAACTTATCTGCAAGATGGATTCAAATGGCCATTTACTTTTCATGCAATTACCAAAATTATTTTCTTCTTTATTTTATCATATAAAAGAAAAACAGCTCTCATGAAATCAACAAGTCTGCATTACATCATTGCAAACTCTTTGCAAGTTCTGGGTTTTTTTTAAACTTCTTAATTTCATCATAAACATGATAAATAGCAGACAGAAAAGTATGTTTTTGTTCCGAACACTTAAAGCGTTGCATGGAAAGAAGTAAAACTATATGAAAAGATAAAAAGGAAAACGTTTTCACATCAGCTCTGGTAGCATCAAGAAGTAAAATAAAAAGATGACTCACAGAAATAGAATAATATAACACAACAAAAGTAAAACATCAATACACTAAAGCATTTCGAAATATTACACCATGTGGAAAATTGTAAGCTATAATACTGAAACTGTACACCCCATCTGCCTAGTAAAGAAAAAACTGAGACACTTCTAAAAACAAAACAAAAGCCATGCACAAAAAGCCATTTTTCACAAGATTAAGTTCTGTAAAGAAAACTGCGACAGTTTAGAAGAGTCTAAAAACAAACCAAGAACCATGCACACTTAACAAGCTCAAATCAGAAGGCATGCACATTTTCTGATTTCATGAAACATTAATACAAACCTTCATTTTACACTCACCGGTGGAAAATGATCATTAGAATTGGGACCGTTTGGAATCTTGGAATGCAATGTGAAAGGATGAAAAAATTAGATGGAAACCTCAGCTATATAGGCTTAGATATTCTGCGAGAACCTGTTCAACTTATACCTAACAATTTGTTTCTGAAGTTCGATACTATACCTCCATCCGATTCCTGGCTAAGAATGGTCTCACATTAAACAGAATTTACTTTGTCCTCGCATGGATTAAATGGAATAGGGATACATTTTTTTTACATTTTAATGGAGAGCTTTTTAGCAACGGGTCCTTTTTGTTCTCTGATCCATTTTCAGAAATGATGTCCAAATCAATTATAAACTGAGGATTCTTGTGATTGTTTTGTTAAAACTTTCTTGAATAATTAGTAAGGTAGATAGTAACGGTGTAACTTCAGACTTAAGTGTCTATCATAATACTAACTTAACTTACCCCCATTAGTTGATTTGTCAAATCATTATTAGCAGCAACATCGACAGCAGTTGGACATGTCAACATCTGGGTGTCTCCAGGTAGAACAGCATCTCCTCGCTGTCCCTGTTGTGCCTTTTTCTCGACAAATTGCCCCAGGGCGTGCCCAATAGCTAGCACGGCATCATAGGCAAGCTTCTCCCGCATTGGAAAGCTGTAAATGGAGTCGTACTGGGATCTTGCTGATGGTTTAGTATATTGGAGTTCCCGAGTGAAGTTCATAGTAAAGTACGTCAGGTAAGCATTGGTGTCTTCCAGTTGATCTTTGTACTGTTCTGGCATACTCAAATCCTGTTTAAAAATTACAACACATTATTAGTCATTGAAGACAATCTTAAATGCGTTTTTGATTAGCTAAATTTTGATGAGATGCCAAAGGCCAATCACGTCGTTGAAAATGAACTATTATCATCAGGGAGAAGTTCCCGGAGAAACATGCATGCAGGGAAGAACTCGAATTGGCTTACGAATGCAAACAGCCTGATTTAATTAACATATTTGGCATAAAACACTCTTCTGCAATTCTAAAATTCCATCTGAATGTTTTGAAAGAGCTAGAAGAGTATCCTCTACATTTTTGTTATAATTTTGAAGAAACGAATCAAGATCGTGAGCAACAACTACCACTGATTTTGATATTGAAATACGTACCAAGTTACCCAAAATCCAGGTGTACTGGCTGTTGAGTGGTCCGATGGGTTCATCGCGATTGTTCATCTCTATTCCCTGAAATGAAAGAAACGTCATTTCACAAGGAAGCTAGAACGTAGTTCCTATATATAAACAGTTTTGAGTTTATGTAACAGGAACGGTCAAGTGGGGTACCTTGCAACTCCCATTAACAGGGGGCAATTCGTAGTTGTGCAATCCGGGTGTGCAATGAATACTTACATCCACCCAATTACACAACTTTTAGGAATAGCACGTCGAACGTGCCTTATCATATCCTGTTTGAGGTATATAGTATGAAATGTGTGATGTGTTGAATTTGCAACGATTGTGTTCATTGAAATGACATTTGTATTCCTCGCAGCAAGTCCCATGACAGATTTTGACCACTTTTTAGTGTCCTGATCTTCGCCCGTCTTGTTTTATTTGGCTTGTCCTTTGTTTTCCTGTGCGTTCCTGTCAGCATTCTCTTTGGGTCATGTTGTCAACGGGCCTGTATATACTTGTTCTTATATTTTTCTTGCGTTGTTTTTAAGTGTCCTTTCATATCTTGCCTATTTATATTTCTTTTACTATATTGAAATATATTGTATTGTTTGGTTAAGTTGAGCGCTTTAATTTGTAATTTTTAAGTAAAGCGTTTCTTAATAGTATATGGTAGTACAAGTTGTTGTAGCAGTAGTAGTTGTAGTAGTATAGTAGTAGTCTAGTAGATTTGATCTACTAGTATTAAACAGAGTATACACGTAAATAAAGGAAACGTAAGCAAACATTAATGTAGTCTTACCTTGTCAAGAACATCCCTGCAAACCATCTCATCCATGCAAAACAAGAAGATGTTTTTAGTCTTAGCCGTCGTTGTTTTTACTAGTGTCTCTTCTAAATGATCGTGATCTATGGCAATGACAGTGGCATTCCAGTCGTTTGCCTGAGCTTCACCCATAACGCCTTCCAAATTGGCGAAAGCTGCAAAAAATGGTTATCAGGTTTAGGACGTGTCTTGTTAATTACATAAACTAAGTGTACACGCGTTATATTCATGATGACATGTTCTTCATGCATTTACTTTTAGTTGTTGAAGGAAAATAATTGTAATTCCGCAGATGATGAAATCAAGCATAATGAACTGAAATCAGAAACTAATGAACATGATGAAGTAACGTTTTTAAAAAAACAAAAAACGTTTCAAATTGGAACCTCTCAGCCGCAGTGATAAGCATCATGATCTTCTTAAGCGATGTAAAGACAGTAACTATAAAGTACTGTACCATGCATGGTCAAAGCCAAAAGCCACGATGACCCTCTTTCATCTTACATAGGATGTAAATGTATTGTGGAAAGCTCAATTTATGATATCATTATCACATAAATATATAGCAACATGCATGTCTGTGAATCGTGTTTGTTGACATAATTATGTCAGTGGAGCTGTGAAAAACAAATATGGTAAATGTGCTGTCCCTTGTTCAGATACATTACAACAAGCCCGATAAATGTCTCAGAAGCTGGTGACGTGAACATTTTTGGCAGACCTGGAAAAAATTGTAACTCTCTCCTTAAAGGGGAACTTGGCTCAGTCAGGCTGAATAATAGCTTTGGGCTAGTGAACCTTGGGACATCAACATACATGTTACTTTACAGTAATGATTATTGCATGTTTTACTTGCTGAAGAAGGAACCTTATAATATGTACATAAATAGTAAAAGAATAAAGTAAAATATATAAAGTGCTCATATGCAAAGGTTGCAGAATTTGGCACTGTGAAGTTAGCCCTTTAACTAGAATCTCAAGACCAATTTGGTTTTGAAGTAAAATCCAAGATTATTTACAGTTAAGCTAATATAATAGTTACACCTTTATCAATGCATGAAATAAGGGACATCTCTCTAACTGCGCTTGATTGCGAGTGTAGCCTTATAGAGCCTTGTCCTGCAATCCAGTTTTAATGTTGCATCATGTTGAGCACTAAATTTAGAAAATGTTTCCCAGTAATGTGAATTTGCACATAAGATTATCGGTTGAAACAAATACAAGTTATTGACTGTCCTTGTCATCATTGTGAATGTTAATCTTAAATATTACCATCTATCATTTGTACATGGTTGAGCAGTGTTGCATCGCTCAGAGATTTATTAGTAAATTTTCAATAACTTTTTCTATACTAAACAGGTATTCTCAGCTTTGAGTCTGAAATGCTCAAAATAATATTTTGAGTTGATGATAATATTTTGATTAAGTTGTACAGTTTTAAAATGATGGATATATCTCAAGTCTCAACACAATATAACTTTCTATGGCAATTATAGCAATATTTAAATAAAATTGTGCAATCTTGTTTTAGGAAAAATCACATCAGATTTAATTCATTTTTTACCATATTTTTTACCATTCTATACCAGAATGGTCAAGTGCAGATTTGTTGGAAATGTTTTTTCAATGGACAGGAACTGTGGCACTTCAACGAGATTGTTCTTTATTTGGTATTAAAAATTCATGTCCCAACGAATCGCCGGTTGACCACCTAGTAGGCCTACTGTAAACCCCTGAAGTTTGGAATTTGATTTTGTGACGGAGTAGCAATATGTGTGAATTAAAAATATTCCCAAAACTGCAAATTTGTGCATTTAAAGTACCGTTTCATGAATTTTTGTAGCTGCAAAAATAGTGCTCAGTAATTTTTGATTCTCGAAACACAAGTTTCTGAAAAATTCAAGTGTTTCTCAAGTTCACAGTATTTTGTGTCTCCATGCTTACTTCTCTCCTAGACCTGGCCCAACAATTGACTTCATATATCAGAGAAATACCCCCAGTTTCATTAGCTCTGCAAAAACAATGCTCAGTATTTTCAATTCGCAAAACACAAGATTCTGGAAAATTCATGTGCTTCACAGTATTATGTGTCTTCATGCTATATCTTGACTTATCCCCTACT
>JAUMTS010658807.1:0-12728 GCA_032273385.1 Ophiopholis aculeata | reverse complement strand
TTGGCTCGCGAACTTGTTTGCCTCTCACAGCGATTTTGAAGACCGGTGCACCATGGCACTAGAAGTCTAGTTTCAATATCAGTCGAATGTCAGTGGTAATGTTTTGTGTTGTGAAATCACTTTTTTTGCAACGCCATGGACATTTAGTAATGTCATGTTCCAAAGAGGAACCCTGCCGACTCAATCACATGTATATTTAATTGGTGTTTGCTGAGCATAAAGTTTACTATGTGCTGCCAAAAAGTATAAGGATTTCAGGATTAAGGATAAAGCTTACTCAGGTGCAAAATTCGGCACCAAAGCATAACGAATTTCGATGTGAAAATTATATCTCATTTTATACCTTTATTCGTCCATGATTTGAGATCCCACTGATCCTATTTGTAGACCGATATCCTCCGATCAATACAGAATGTGACTGACGATGAACTGACGGTAAAATATACGGTGAAACCTGAAACGATTTCGATCTCAAAACCAACATGAGCGCCGCCATGTTGGATGTTGGCTGATGGGTAATCTCATAAAATCACTCCGCTTTTATCAAAATCTTGAATAATATCTCTCAATGGAAATCAAATTGGTTTAAATTGATATATTTTAGTAGATGAGAATGTTTAAATGTGAATGAATTGAACATTTGTTCCATAAAACCCTTCTCTACTTGCTAATTTATGAGAACTAAATGATACACTGTGAACAGTCCGCCCAAACTTTTGTGTGTTGCAGGGCACTTGCACTTTCCATTTTCAAGGGCATTTGGTGAATGAACGTCTCAGAACAGCTTGCAATTTATGGGCGAAAACATCATGACTGAAACTGGTAAAACAACCGTGTATGGGATCAACAGCATCGAGAAACCAGAATTTGGTTCCAGACTGAAAATTTTGACACCAAATGATCAAATTAGAGAATTACAAACACTCATCCGCGACAAGTAAGTGTTAATAATATTTATTATTCAATTTATGGACAATTATCTTAAACTCTGACAAATAACAAGAAGATGAATGCAGCCAGTGCGTACATGCAAACGTAGAACCCGGCATTGTGTACGTGCACATTTTGATGTGATCTTTCAAAAAATAATTAATTGGTTTATAAAATTGCCGCATTTTGCTGCTGCTTCTAAGCCTAAAAGTAACAGATGTTTGGTGCTGTGCACATGTACTGCAGTAAAATTTGTTTGTGCGAAATGAAAGTAGTTATTGATAAGGTTGAAATGGGTTCGCAGTCGGACAAGTTATAAACTGTCAGAAGTAAGTTGAAATTAGTTGTCATTAACAAGGTTGTGACTACACTGGTCGGGACTGGTTGGCAGTACCCAGGTTTCAGAAAAATTACCCAGTTCTCAAGGGAAATTTAGGCCTTTCCGACCAGTTCTAAAAGGCCAATTACATGTATGTCCTTTCATGCCTCAAAACAGTTGTAAAATGCCACTATTGCAACTTGATTCAGTATTTTTATTCAATTTCATACAAAATTTAACCAGTTCTTAATTTGTGCTAGTCACAACCCTGCTTACACATGTCACACACTGTCTGACTCTGATTTCTGAGACTGACAAAATGACTGAGACTAGTGAGAGCAAGTGAGTGATTGACCTGGGTACTAGCTAGACTCCCGAGGTAGCTCAGACTTTATTCCAGAACTAGGGCAAGTTGAAGTAATATTTTCACTTTTATTCACAATTCGTGTTAAACCATCTAGATCTACGATATTACATTAATTGTCCCAAGCTCGATTATAGAAACATTTCAAGTCCATAGTACAAGACTACCATTGCAGGCTGCGGGCCAAGACTACAATTTAGGGCTGCGGGCCAATATAACCTGAAAATTTGTCAATTACAGGCAACTGGGTGCTATTAATTGAAGGTATATTTCATTTTTACAGAACCAAGGTTATATTAGTTATTGACACTGACCTTATATTTAATACATTTTGTCTATCTTGGGCGATAGACTTCTGCAGAGTGACCGAATCTTCTTCATCTGACTTCCGGTTTGACGGTAGCTTGATGAAGTCAGAAGAGGGTCATAAACGTGACTCAGAAAGTGCGCCTCCTCATCATGGTTCATCACTCTTCGCGTTTCCTGATCCATAATGACTTGCGAATAAATCAAGCCCCTGCGTTACTTTCCATTTGGAGAACTTTTGCATCGTCCCGGTTGATAACATGGTTAAATTGGCCTTCTCCTCATATAAGCCCGTGCAAAAAGAAAGCTCCCTAGGTTACTGAAAAACAATATGCGTACGCATACGGCGCGCTCAAGCACAGAAATAGCAGTGGCAATGTTAATTTAATTTAATCCTTATTGTTTTATTTATTTATATATGATCTTTAACCTATTTAATTCTTATTGTTTTATTTATTTATATATGATCGTTTGATCTATTTATTTATTAGTTTATTTGTGATTTTAACTATACTTTATATATTCATTTTCATATGGATGTTATTTATTAATTAATTTGTTTGTATATTTATGTTTTTATTTATTTATTGATGTATTATTTTATTTATTTACTTATCTAGTTTTGTATTTATTTATTTTCTTCATCAATTTATTCAGTTAAGTTTTCTTTTGTTTAAAATGTTTAATATCATGCAATTTATTCCGTTTATAATTGATATATAATTGTGATTTAATCTAAAAATATCTAACGTTTATTTACCAAAATCATGTGCATTATGCAATTTATTCCGTAAACAATCATGGTAAATATTGTTTTGTTTCATTCACTTGAATATATAGAGATATATCTTTTGGTTTCAAATAAGCAGTTATGATTCCGTTTATATTTACGTAAATGAGGATTACTGAAACATGATGAAATCATGACAATTAATGTGTCTTATCTAAATACTAATTTGTAAAGGCTCAGTATTCAGTTACTCTTTATTATAACGGAAACATCCCGTTTTTACATATTGCAGTTTATTCCGTCAAAGATATTTTTGTTTCATCCACTTTTTTTAATAGAATGTTTAAGAAAAAAGAAATCTTTTTGTTTTAAATATGCCGTTTATTCCGGTTTTTTAATGATATTGCAAAATGTTAAATGATAAGAGAAAGAATGTAGTTTTAAATTGATGTATTGTATTCCTTTTATGCTTTAATTTTCACAATTCTTTGAAAAACATTATAATTTTAAAAAACGGTCTAAAAAAAGGCTCTTTATTCCGTTAAATTGTTCCAAATCAATAGAAACAAATAAACCCGTACAGAAGAAATAACCCCGTCTGAAAGAAATAGCCCCGTATTTACATTCTTTCTTTAACTTCTTCCCCCCAAAACCTTCTAAACCCCTCTTTTTCTTTATTATAATACCCCCAAAAGAAATCCCCTTTTCGACCTCTCCGAGGCGGGTGCTAATTTTAGCTTGTTAATTAATCATGTCTCGCTATAATACATATCCGGTTATAGCCCCGTCTTGTGTACAAACCTCCCATTAAGACGGGGCTATAACCGGATATGTAGGCGACGAACCCTAGGTATTAGACTTCTTCAAATACGTAATAATTGAAGATAAAGTGGTGCCAGAGTTGTTGATTCTCATCATTCTTGGGATGAGGTTGGTAGTCAACAGCCTCATAACCACATAGGGAAATCCCTAGTATACATGTTATGGTTCCGGTGTTGGACAGCTTCAGTCAAAACTAATATTGTGAGGTTCACTGTGCAAGATCCATCTAATTGCCGCATCCCCTGGCTATATGGTCCTGTGTACTAAAACTTAAAGGGCAATACCTGCAAGAGTAGGGGTTTACCCTGGGTCAGATCTGTTGTCAGCACCAGCTCCTAGGTTCCAGAATAAATTGGCAAAATGTTACAAAGAGTCACATCAAAATGGTGTGATACTGACTCAAATTATTAAATACTGACTCAATGCGAGTCCAGTTACCGTACTGACGCGGGTAAAGTCTCACCCCTTTTTGACCCGAAATTTTTTCAAAGTTTGGGGGTGGGACTTTACCCGAATCAACAAAATTATATGTTATATGTGTATGATTGACGGCGCCCTTAAAACTGTATAAGCAGTCTAAGGGCGCCGCCCTTTAACTGTCTAGGCAGTCTTAGAGTGCCGACAATCATACAATATACTTTATAAAAAAAAATATTTATTGATTTTTTTGGATTTCTGATTTTTTTTTCAAAGTAGGGGGTGGAACTTTACCCGAAGGTGGGACATTACCCGCGTCAGTACGGTAGTTACAACTTTCTGCAAATATTTTGCTAGTAAATTTGTCAACAAAATATCCACCAAAGCAACGGGAGTGATTTGAGGATTGTAATTACTCACCCCCAGGAATCAGACATGGGGACGGGGTAAAAGAATTGATCAAGTTTTTGTGTTTTTGGTTGTTGAAGGTGGACGCTACTCTGCAGTTAAGACTAATTGGGCATGGCGGGGAATTTAGGCAGGATTAGAGTGACATGGGGATGTGTGTATTTATTTTAGTTGGGTGTGCAAATTAAAAAATAGTGCAGTTTCTGTTTGCCATGTATAGGCCATGTGACCTGAAACTGGGTGCATATTTTCAAAATTGGTCACACAATAAGCGACCTGCATGGCTGGCTGCGTAAGCCCTTTGGCATTTGCTTAAAAATGTTATGGAATATGTGGGTCGTTTAGAGTTGGTTAGATGAGTACAAGAGAATGTCATTCTTCAGCGGGGAAGTTAAGCCATTGGTCCCGTGTTCAGGAGATTAATACCTGTGCATGTCTAACCACTGACTGTTCCCAACCCCGTTTCTGGTCAGAAATTATGGACTTCAAAAATACTGGGTACCACGGGGGAACAATGTTGAACATTGAATGGTGTCCCTAAGATAAATAATAACGAATTCTTATTTTTATTATTTATCGTCTTGCATCTCAATTAATTTCGCACCGCCATAAAATGCCGCGTTTGATGCCAAGTATTCTGGTCCTCTAGTTTTTAAAGTAATAACGGTATAACGCATCGTAATAGCATGCCAGACATATGTAAGTGGCAGACATACATCGATTTTGCAAGTTAGGAAAACTTCTCTCCCAACTTTCATGCAAAACAAACGGAACTAATAAAGATAAATCTTGATTGCTTCGAATACGTCCTGCACCGTTCTACTTTAAAGTGCCAGAAACTAATGACATACTACTAAAGAAGACGTGCATAATTTTGTTGAATATTTTGAGAATTCCCATGCTTAACATCTCATGTCTTCTTCAACCCTTAGATTTAAAAATATTGGGAATTCCAATGTTTTCTTTACTGTTTTTGCTAAAAGTTGAAAATATTTAAGAATTTACACCAAAATCGAGTAATATATTTGGGTATTTTCCAGAACTCCCATGTCTTCTTTACCCTTGCGATTGAAAAAAGTTCATTTGGGGATTTCCAACTGAAAAAACTTGTTTAAGAAATTAGGAATCCCGTTCCTTCTTTAGGGAATGTACCGTTGATTTCTGGATTGGTCCAATATAACCTGTGAGTTGTGACCACCTGCTTTTACGGTTCGGTACAAATGCAATCAAAACACCTCTGAAGCACATCTATAGTAAAAGGTTTGGAGAAATCAGACCCTGTTAATTGAACACAAATACAATTGCCTTTCGTTCTGATCAAATGCAAACATAATTATGCATTTTGTTTGCGTTGTTGATGTTTCCAGATACTTTAGAGCCCCATTATACAAGTTATATCCCACCTTCCCCGTCTGTCGATTTTATTTCCGTAATTTCCTGATTCTTTTGTATATATAGAAAACACATCACAATTTTCTGTCAAAGAGTTGAACATATCCTCAGAAGTCAACGTAAAATTTGAAATATTGAATTATGTTATCTTAGTTCAGTCTGTGCTTAATCATGTCAGTTTGTCAGAAGATATACAATAAATAACCTTTTGAAGAAAAAAAAATATACCTTATATAATTCAAAAATCTTAAAAAGACCGTAAATTATTAAGTGAGTTACAAATTACCAACCAGTTGGTGCCAAACGGGGACGTTCTAAGTGAATCCCTTAAGAAAACCTATTTTACAATTGAAATGTATAATGGACATAACTATGCGAGCATCAAAGGGTATTACAAAACAAAATATCTTAAAACAAAAATGAAAACAAAATTGGTTTTCCAAAATTTCCAAGCATTTATTTGAATGAGCGAAATATCTGAGTCGCAAAATCGTAATTGCGTGACATGTCACGTAGCCAAAGCCTACTTCATTGTTGCTCGAATGTAAAGGGTTAAATATAGTTCTACTCTCTAAATGCAAATAACTAATTGCCTACTGTTTGAAGGAGTTAAATAGGAAACAACACCTTTTGGATGGAAACACGCTAACGCTAAGGAGTGAAAGGTGATTTTTTATGACAACGTTCCACTCTTTTGAGAGTGAACAAATTAACATCACATTCAATTTAGAGTTAAATTGTTCAACTTAAAAAGGTTGGCGGTTCTGTATTTACATATATGATACGTGTAAACTGAATAATTCATCTTCGAATAACATTTTTGCTTTAAAAAGTATTTCGGGCATACATATAGGCATGTTTGTAATACTGTGAAAGAAAATGTTATCTTTTTGTTTCATGTTTTAATAACAAGATTATCAGCAATAATACTGCAGACAATGTCCATTTATTGGAAGAACGCAAGATTGGAAACATACAGAAACAAGAGATAGGTTCAGTTTTCAAAAAAAAAACAAGAGACCGAGAACATTCCCACCTTTCCGACAGGTTGAGATTTTAACGTCACGAAATGTACAGACTATGAAAGAGACCAGGTTTTTATTATTGTTATTTACGTTTAATAAACTTAACCTTTCGATTTAAATTAATTTTTGTAACACCAAATGCTTGACACACGGCCTGAGAGGATATGGCTACTAGACACGTGCTCTGAAGTTCCACTTTACCTATAACATAATCAATATGAAGTAAGTCAGCTCCACCTATAGTTATAATTTACAAACATCTAACCTAAAAAGAGTCACTACCATGTGATGCATAGACGATGCAGCACTACACTCTTCACTACTGATATTAACAAAAGGATATAGTCTCTATAACTAATAGTTTGGCCGTCTGGGCTGCAGCAACAATAACGTCTGAAAGAACGATTGTGAGAAGACCCTGTCTCTTAATTAAATGGATGAGCTACGATACTCGCTGAGACAGGGTAGCGGAAGAAGTGGATTATGGAATTGTCCATAATTAAGGATTGTGTTAAGTTTAACGGAAGTCTAAATTACGAATTAGACAACCGTTTACATCGTTCTGGAATACGGCCTAATGATTACCTGTATCTACTCCTTGTACTGGTCCCTGATGAGTCACTCTCATTTCCTCAAGGGAACTTCCCCGTGTTTCCTCTTCTAAAAATATCGTCTCAGTTTCATTTGGATCCCGTTGCGGAATTGTAACACATATTTTGACGCGTTTATTACAAATATAGTCTGGAAATAAATTATCAAACCAAAAAGTAATAGTTAGACGTAACCCGAATAGATAGAATGAAAACAGACTGAACAGTTTGAAAAAATGTGTACCCCATACATCGGACACCCATCAATTCACACCTATCTACGTACCTTACTCTCTCCAAATAGACACAACTCTCACTTAATTTAAGTCATAACCGAAATGTTTTAACACATACCTAGCAGTTTCGTCCGACATGAACGACGAACGTCTTCAGAGTGATCCTTCTTCTTACTTTAACTTCCGGTGTTACGTATATATTGTGAATTAATCAGAAGAGGATTATAAACATGAAAAACCGTTAAAATGCGCCCTCTCGTCACAGGTCATGATCTTATTTCCGTATTTTCGAATTCATAGTGATTCACGGAAACGTCACACCGGAAATTGGGGTAAGAAGAAGGATCACTTTGAAGAAGTTCGTCGTTCATGACAAACGAAACTGTCAGGTATGTGTTTAAACATATTGATTCTGACTTGATAAAAGTTTAAGTTTAATTCATGTTAACCATGTCAAACATTCTTGAACATTGCCGTGCTTACCTTTAGAAGTTGAATCCCATTTGGCTGGATGAGCAACCGGTCTGATTGACTTAAAATAACGTGTTATTATTGATTCTGATTGACCGTGCGTAAAATCCAAATCCGTCAAATGCGTTGGAAGTGTATCCACTGGTTGTTTTTCATTGCAGTGACTGAGGTTTCTTTCGCCGTCTCGCTCAAATATCACAGCTTTAGCATGTCCAATAAACTCATTTTGCGGCAAAACAGCGGCTCTAGAATCTAAAGGAACTGTACGAAAGTAATATTATAAACAATTGGAAGACCATTTCAAGGACGTTGTGTTGAGGCGTCTAGCTTCGAAAGGATAATTTCAATAACCAAACACGTATTTAGTTTTTTCCCCTGAAACAATTCCAATTAAACGCTTGTTATAGAGAATCAATTTGCAAAAGAATTTTACTACATTTTGATTTTATTCTGTACTACAACTGGATTCAACTCTTATTTTCATTTTAAAATTATGTTTTATGCTGAAACCGAATGCAGTATTTTGCAAAGGGACATCCTACTACAACAAGCGAGTGAATATGTATAGTAAAGGAAATCTCAACTCTAGTTTTAAATTCTAAATTGAAAGGTATCGGCCGGTATAGTCTTACCTAAGCTTTTGTAATGTAACTCCCAAACGTGTCCGATTCTAATTGGAGTCCCAGAGAAATCATGATCGCCAACTATCCAGTGATAAGCGTGATCACCTGATCCTTCCGGAGAACTAGTAACAACAAGGATGTCTCTTTTCAGCATGTGAGCCATTGCAACAAGGATGATAGCATCTGCCCACTCGCCATCTTTAGACATTGATTGGAGATAGGCTTCCCAATCAGGTTGTGTAGCACTTAACTCGATAGTTCCCTCAGGGCCCTTATGGAAAAACCACATTCATCTTATTATTAATTTGTGTTAAAGACTGAACAATTGTTAACTAAATTTATTAGATATCATTAATCTGGGGCGGATTCCTGAAAATCAGTTTTCTAATACTTGGGAGAAAATATATTGCAATGTATTTTTCTTTTAATTAAACAAAAATGCAGATGCGTTGAACGCATACATTCGTACCTCTAGTTCTGGATGATACTTCAGATAACCAATGACATTACTTCTTAGATCTGCTGCTGTTTGGTAAGGAAGCCCTAGCAGAGACAACTGATCTGAGATGGCGTGGAAGAAGCAGTTGCCATCTGCTGGGGTGTGGCCATGGAACGTTAGACCTTGTATTTTGCAGTTTCGTAAAAGACGCTGTTCGGCTTCACTCTGAGTTCTAGACACAACTCGAATTACTTCTTGAGCCTCGAAAATTTGAGATGGGTAAAACAATTTTCCACCTGATTTTGTTGTTGAAAAAAAATGCACGCATTGATATTAAGTAATTTTAAAACAATTATTTTTACGCATATTATTCCGGTAGCTTAAAACATACTAATACCTTGACCCTTATTCACACAACACCTCTCTTTTTCATTGTTATTGATTCATTTAGTAAACATCTCATTCTTTTCTTTCTGATAATTTTTTTAATTCATACTAATCTTCCTCTTTTCTCGTTAAATGACTCCTTTGTATCGCACGTTGAGCTGATGGTTGTTTATAAACAAGCTGAAACAGAAAGCTTTTTTAAATTTTTCAAATAAATACATTGCAGTTTGGCTGTTGTTTGTGACATGTGTCTTAGTAATGTGCCTCAAATCGCAAACGGGACTTATGCACTTTATAATTGAACACACAGGCAAAGCTCAGTTTTTCAGAAAACACATCAAGAAAATGAATCCAACCCAAAAATGATAGAAGAAAGCGACGAATGCTGTATCTCCTTTTATTGGCTTAATCTATACAATAACTTAATGTATCAGACCGAATTTGTCATTTCCAAAATCTGGAAGAATGATACACGTATAATGCTACGTACCTGACAAGTAACTGTAAGATGTTTTTGCTCTTTTGTAAATATGTTGGTGAACTTGCAATGGGATGGCGTCTGGCTGTCTTGGTTCTACAATTATCTTTTTGCCAACGGATGCATTTTCTGAAGGAAAAGATCAAAGCGATAAAGTAGTCGTGTTCCCCAGATCACAAAGCTGCCCCTTATTCACAGTTCCTTCACTAGTGCCACAATATCAAGCAGGCCGGCAAAGCGCTGGGATTTCAAAGCACTGAAATTCCACCAATTTCATCGAGTCTTCCTCCACCTGTCTGCAACGAGAAAGTGGCTGATTTGTGGAAGATAGACAACTACAAACGGGAAATTTCCAGATACCTTCACCATGGAAGAAATAATTTATGCGCTGTAGCTGCCGTAGTCTGGCATGATAACATTCACCCAGAATTCTTATTCCTTGCTGGCACTTCTGCAACTGACTAGCTTCGAATATTCCTGTCAACCAGTTTGGAAACACTGCCGAATACCAAGGATCTGGTGCAGGGCTACGGTGATTGCTATCCCAAAACCAAACAAGCCGAACAATGTCCCTAAGCATGCTAAAAGCTACCGACCAATATACCGACTTTGCATTCGCTACATGTTTATTGAGAGACTGGTCCATGGGCGTATCATTCCAGTCTTTGTCTACAACTGCCACAAAACAGGTTGGTTTCCGGCACGGCAGGTCAACAGCTGACAATGTGACTCTTCTACCCCTGACATTAAAGACAACATTGAGACCAATGAGAAAGCGGGCGTTATATTAGTCGTTACAGCAACCTTTGACACAGTGTGGCTCAGAGGACTCACACATAAGCTGCTTTATACACTACTACCAGAAAGGCACATAGTAAAAGTTATCCTGAGACTTACCGCAGCTTGGTCCTGAAGATCACGCCGACTAAAAAATGGCGTCCATTAAAGCTCTGTCCTAGCTCCGCTTCTCTTACATATGTACATCCATCATGTACATAGTACTATCTGCAGGAACTACGGATATGCTGATGACCTGGCCAACCTGGTGGTCAATAAGCAATGGGATATACAGTGGAGGACGCAAACACCCACACCTACCTCCAGCAATGGAGGTTGAAACTAAGTGAAGGAAAAACTCTGTCAGCAGCTTTTCACTTGAACAACAGGGATTCCAAGCGCCAGATGAACATTTTAATCAACAACAGACGCATCGCCTTCCGGAGAAACCAACAATCCTGAGAGTAAGCTCGATAGTATTAGCTCCGAAATGTCGACAGCATGTCCCAAGCCTTCACGACAATGTGCCTGCCGGTTCAGCACTCATCCGTCGCCTTGCTTCAACCGGCTGGGGAGCCAGTACTTCAACACTTCGCACATTTCAATAGCTTTAGTGTATGCTAAATTGTCCGAAAAGTAGAATTAGGCCTCAAAACTGACATGGACAGATGGAGACAGGCCCAATTTCCAAGCATGTGAAGCACAGGACCAGACAGTAAATCACATCATTCCTGTCAACATAAACCAGTTCAAAGAGCTTCAGTGTGAAGATACCTCAACACCAATAACAGAGAGGTACGACTAGTTTGAAAAGGCTTGGGCTGAAGTAGCAGAGAAGGTGGTTGACAAACGTAAACATTGTGGAATACCCACTCCACCAATCTCCAAATGGCATTTAGGAACGAGTTTAGATTGTCCCATAGCAAGGGAATGGCTGCTTCGCAGCAAGCTTAAGATCTAACGAGAATCGAAGTGCCCAGTTTTGTTTTGAATCATATGGAAGAATAAGAAGGTATAATTAGGTTCGTCTAGACGTGATGTCACTTAGAACTTTTCAGCTGCGCTTTTAAACGTTGAACTCGCGAGAAAATTATGTTGAGCTGGTGAAGAAATTAATGTATCATAAAATTGCAGTATCTTCACATCTGAACGCAAAGTAAGATGATGATTGGAACAAACAGTTTTGCATCAAAATAAAATACATTGTATATGCACAGATCAGGGGACATGGATTTTAGAGTACCAAGGGTATCGTAATAAAAAACAATTACAGAACAATTCTTTTAGTGTGGTCTAATTCACAAACACTTCAAAAGTCGTAGAAAAGATGTAGATTTGGTTAAAACACAGGTAGATTGTTACTTATCTTTACGGGTATCTTTAAGTTATCACAGCCTCCAAAGTTTTTAGTAGGCTGTTTGTCTTACGCAAAACCTAGGGCAAACATTGATTACGAATTACGACCGACTATTTTTTCAAACAGACCCTGAGAGCTTAGTTTACAGTATATAGTGATCAATGCCAGTATTTCTATGTCATTCAACTTGATTACTTATGCCAACATCATAGTTTTAACGGTACCTTCGGGTTTCCATAGGTTCTGGAGTTTTTCTTTTGCATCTATATTCGCACATTTCTCCAAAGCCCCAATGATAGCTTGTCGTGAAGCTTTACTTGCTTGTCGTTTCCTCCAATTTCCCAGAACACTCCTTGCCTTCCGGTGCGTATCAGATCCTTCCCCCGCGTCAGCCTCCCATGTCTTTATGTCTCTGTCCGATATACCAAGTTCGTAGTACAGCTGGTTCAAATCATTAGGTGTAAGAACTCTGATTACATCACCGAAGTCGGCTTCAGACGCTGCCATTGTTTCACATTAATTGGTCAATCTATAAAACGAAACACAGAGGGGAAAAATAATGGCCATAGATGTTTAACCCTCCTCTACCTGAGCATTTGTTTGTAACACGTCTTCGCCCCCCTTAAACAACTTTTACCCTTTGCGTATGTTTATACT
>JAUMTS010657696.1:0-12730 GCA_032273385.1 Ophiopholis aculeata | reverse complement strand
CCCCCCCCCCCCCCCCGGTGAGATTGCTGTTCAGAATATAGGCCTCGTTTAAGTTTAATTTATTAAGCTTTCACCAATTTCAGAGTCCTGTTGATCTGCTAAATGGACTCCAAACCGTAAAGTTGATTGTGACCCGTTTTTGTCCTGAGACAAACAAACAGGCTTACACAAATGTGATCTTAATTAAATGATATGCGTTGGGACTTGGGAATGAAAACTTATCCTATCTTAAATTATCGCGTTCACTGGCGCGGCATATCTCAACTCAGTTTTCAACAAGCATGCTTCTCTGTCTTTTCCCTCACGAGTATAAAACACATCGACACTGGCAGTACAGTCGGGAAGTTGAGCCAGCTCGGGACATAAAAGTCGATGTGATCTTTTCGGACAACATTTGATTACGGAGGAGATTGAAACATCATTGCATTGATGATTTAATTTAATTTAGTGGGTTGGTATTCATGACATATCGGTAGGCTGATAAAAACGTCTGGATAAGCCGGGTCACAGGCCCATATATATGCATTAATTTAACACCATTTACTAGACCACGGACCTAATATATTGACAGGTTACGGTCCATGACTAGGCCAAACAGCATTCTCTGAAAACGAAATAGGCTAAATGGAGTGTCGAATGATGTCAAAAATAGATACCAAAGCCTGTACCAAAGCCAACGTCAATCTTGAGTATGAAGCCTACTTTGGTCATTGGCTAAGCTTATGTTGAATTGATCCAAATTCTATCAAGTTATGGTCATCAAAAATATAAATTACAATAAAATTGTAGATTCGGCCATGAAAATAATGACATATCTCCGCAAGCTCTACCAGTCAATAATGTTACAATTGCAATCGAAAACCCAGTCAATATATGCAAGTATCATTGATTTCCGCAGAAAGTCGGCCGATAACTTTCATTCACCGCACATAAAAACAAGAAGCTTTGCATAATGGAACTAAATTATTCATCATAATATCCCTCAAATGAAACCAGCCAAAAACGATGTGTCTGTTAGTACTTTTGCTGCTACCGCACTTGCATAGACTTCAATAATATAAATCATGTTCACACAGTGATTTTAAAGCTTAAATTCAGTTGTTGTTACGTTTCAGCCTACACTAGCCGAAATGGCATTAGCCGAGGTGATTATTAGACGAAATGGCATCAGCCGAAGTGATGATTAGACGAAATGGCATTAGCCGAAGTGGTATGTCCGATCAAGTACATTCTCACATGTCCGGTTACAGGGATATTCAAAGCGCAAGACAAGAAGCATTTAATATCCTGTCAAAAAAAGCCTGAATTCATGTGGATATGACGAAATGAAGTAGGCCTACTGACATGTCTATTGCATTCGATAATACGCAGTATTTTATAATAAATGCCAGGGGATAAAGGACATCAAATGTTCCAGTGACACGTCAATTTGGCTGATCCTGCGTGTGCATATTCTGCTTCCTATTTAAATAATCTAAGACAAAATTATGACCATATCCAATTGTTGGACGTGTGCAGGAAAGTTTACATCCCGGGTTTACATTTAGGCCTATACTCGATCGTGCACATCTCCGGTGTTAAACTAACTCTAACCTCGAGCATAACAATTATCATTTGAACGAACCCAATTTCCCACTGAGGTAAAAGGATGAGGCATTGTTTAGCCCTGGTTCATATTGATCCAACCATTCATGACATCTACTTCTCTTCAGACACAAGCAAGAACTTTTGGAATTGATGTGAAGTTTGCCAACAATCGATCTGCCCATAAAATGTCATCTATAGTTTGTTAATTTATAGGAGATCACAGAGTAAAGCAGAATTACAACTTTTCAAATAAATATCTTTTTGTGCCACGGTATCACTTGAACACATTCAGAAGATATTTGAAATAATCACACTTTTCACAGTGGGTTTCTTCTATAAATAAATTAACAAAAACGGGTCAACATTTGCGAACAACGAAAACCAAACATGTTCGCGACCGGGCCCAAGACCCGGCTCAAGATAACCTCTCTGATCAGTAAAATTATTAAAGAGTGGAAGAAACTAGAGATATCTCTTTCATTTCAGTAGTTCCGTTACACTGCCCTTTTGTCAACTGTGAATGTAAACCCCTTACTAACTTTGCTTTATGGAAACCTAGTATTAGAGGGTCCGACAGAGGGCCTGAAATTATAAGGTCACATTTGTATCCTTATGACGATGGCGTTTTGTTAGATACCATATAATTATTAAAATCATTATCTTTTATATCGCTCTGAGAAATAAGATAAAGTAAGAACAGTGGAAATAGTAACTTAAGGCTCTGGGCCTATACAATACAATGCTGCTATATTAAAGTATCTCAATTATCAAACCACTGACAATCAAAACAATGACAAGAAATTACACCGCAATTCCTGTTTTAAAACACCACAAGCAAGAAGAGGAATAGAGAAAAAATAGTCTCAGTCCCAGTCGGATTGGGGCTCTGTTATTGACATAAGATTCTCAAAGCGACTGGGGAGGAGACTGATATAGAAAAATAACCAGACTACACTGTTGTCACAAATATTATGTTTAGAAATACTGCACACGCATGCGTATGGAAACTAGAATATGGGAAACTAACAAAATGGCGATCATTATTGATATCACACCAAAGTTGTAGTGGAAGAACATCAACAAAGCAATGTGATTTCTATCAAAAAGTCACTAAAATGAAAAATAAAGGTATTTCAATGAAATCCTATGTAAAAAAAGTTAAAGAAGAGAAATAGCAAATCTGGAATTAGAACTAAATGATGGGATAAAAAAACAATAAAACGCCAAAAAAATCACGCCAAAGAAGTGTGCACACGGTGAAGGAAAATGCTGTTTTAATTTCATTCGTTTCCAAGACAACGCAAACAATGATTCGAAAAAAATAATTTAAAATCACTAAAAAATAAAAACATCATTCAATTCACGGCAGACGTCACTGGCCCAACCTTGTATGTCTGTCTTAGCAGAATGTCCCCGAAATTGTTAGAGGGCTTGACGCGAGTCCGGCCCCTGCTGCAGTTCTATATCTTCGGTATGTTTCCCATGCAGACCATGGGCACACCTCTTCGAGCGGAGCGGGCCGGGCGGGCGGGCATTTTACCCGATGGTGCAAACAAATAGCCAGATAGCTTATGAACTGGTCTGGACTGCCTATTAGTATAGGCATATTACACCAAAATCCTAAAAAAGCCAAAGAAAAGGCATAGAAAACAAATAGGCTCAAAAAAGGATATGCATGCGTGTTTTTATTTTGCAATAGTTTAGCATCCCATACTTCTTTAACATAGAGAATTTATGCAAAGGTCATAGCAAGTATAGTTTATACGTGAGCCACAAATTTGGTTGGTAATTTAAACTAGGCGTGAAAAGGAAAAAGTACAGGAGAGTTGCACGTGTAATAACCCATCATTTGAATTGATGTTGACAGTTGGACGCACAGTCCATTAGACGTGTAGTGATTATTGACTGGGAACAAGGTACGTACAAATCAGTGGCGCGTGGACTAAACACAGCATGTCGTCCTTCTTGTGGATTCCAAAATAACATCATGCTGAACTTTCATTTGGAGGACGTAAACTGACTCCATTTTTACTTCATGGACAATACAAATATAGTAATTCAGAGCTGCATCTATTATTCTAAATCTAGTAAGCCGGACTGGGTGTCAGGAACTTACTTTAAAGGAAAGTTAAGTTAACAAAATACTGCTTCATTGTCAACTTTTGAATATATGTTATAAATAATCATGATTTTTTTATCATAAACAGAATTGATTTTCCCTCCAATGATAGTAACTGATTTGCGTATCTATTTTGAGAACGTCAAACAACATAAAGATCATTGCGAATACTAGTTGATGTTTAAGGATCAAAGGTTGATATTTTACTTGAAATCAGAAAATACGGTACATTGTATGTGTAGTAATATGTAGAGGCAATCTACAAGGTTTGAACATAGAATCGTCAGTTTGTTTCTTCATCCAACTGTAAATATATATTATATAGAGAGCTCGTTTTTAGTTTACATAATTAATACATATACAAAATCTTATCGGTTTTTTATAAATTTATTAATGGTCCGAAACCATGGTAACTTACCCAAACGTTTGTGGGATGACTCCTACCATGGGTTGGGGACTTAAACCTGTCTGCCTTGCCATCGCCATTCGCATTTCTGAAACTAGATCGCAAATAGAAAACACAAATATATTATAACGTTTTCCTTGTAACCAATCGCTCAAATATATGAGAAACACATAATGTGTTTGAATTTTCTTTGTAATTTTGATAGAAATAAACCGAATAAGAATATAAATACCGTAGGCTATTTATAGGCCTACTCGTTTCCGTTGTCTGTTGGACCAAATATTAAGAATTAGAAACTTTCTTTTGAGGCCGACAACAATCGTTTGTAAGTTAAAAGGAACGTTCGTCTTTTAGACCCAAATATATAAAACACAACATTGAACTCGTTTAATTCTGTTAGAACTTGAAGGGAGCATTGGAACGTAAGTTCTATTGAAGGAAAATAAGAACAAACTAAATTGTAACGTTTCTGCAATGCACGGTATATTGAAACGTTTTCTTTTAACGAACATAAGAAACGCAAAATGATATGTCATGATCGCGAGTAAGTTGGTCATGGTATGTATATTATGTTGTTGTTTTTATTTGTGGCTGGTGGCCGTACACATGAATCGTATACGAACATACAGTTTCAGCTCTTTAGTAATTTGGGAACATGATTCTTTTGGCCTTTTATGGCAAAAATATGTTTTGATTAAAGATTTGTTTTGATTAATTGCATTACCATATTATCATTCATATGTATTAATGTGTTTTTTGTCTGTCAGTGCAGTGCATATCGCATAATGACCTGATTGATTTACAGCAATTTGTGTTCTTTAAGAAAGCGCCAAAATTCCATCCACGAAATAAACTCATTAATAATTTATTTACCAATAATCCTTCGACTTGTTTTGCGTGAAAAGTTGTAAATAAGTTTGTAATTTCTGTTATTTCCACTTCAACACATGTGCGCCACTGGTACTTGTATCTCTCGTGACCATAATCGGTTTATAAAATGAAGTGTTTTGTCAACCATCAGTAATTTTATGCCTTTTCTGAATGGATTACAACCAAAAAGAGGATTCCTTTACACATGATTAAAGGATCATCGCCGGAGATCATCCGCATGTTGTAAAAACAAGTCTTTGGTTCTTTACAATCTTTACATTGTTATTTGGGTTGATACTTGTCGAATATTGTTTGGAAATTTCATGCATGAACAATAAACCTAACATGGGATTTCGTCTTGCTTGAAGTTGAAACTGACATTTAGAAATGAGCGCCAAATGATATGTCAATGTTAGTTTGTTAAGCGAGCTCAAAATTGGGCTCAAAATTATATTTTGTGTATTTTGTTAACATGCAACCATGTCATTTGATTTAGTTTATTCCGGGAATCATTCAATTCAGTTTGGCAAACATACGTATACAACCTTCACATCTTTTGAATACAAAGGAAAAGACCACCCGAATTTAGTAAAACACAACAAAATTGCTATAAAAAGAACAAAATGTACTACACAACCTTAGGCTACGTAAAATCTTGAAATAGGTTGTAAGTAAATAAGAAGAGCTAAGTAAATTCTGGTGTGATCAAATGCATTTATTGTTCTCCATTGTGAGGAGGGATTGCCGTGAGCCAGAATTGTAATGGCGATAGCAAATATATCTTTTGTGATGCAAAGATTACAGACACCTATTAGTATTAATAAACGGACTACCTCAAGTTTGGGGATCGTAATTCAGTTTGCTATTAAAATGCCAGATAAATGTACATAAACTTAGCTTCAACAATGAACATTTGATAAATTGATAAGCGGGTGAAATATTATCACGGGGATACCAACTTGTCGTAACGTTCTGAAGGCAATTAATTGAAATTTGGTTATCAACGTATTTTGAATTTTAAAAGCTGAATAAAATACCTGAATCGTGTTGATGCATCTGGCTCTGGGGCTGGGCTGCGCTTGAGTTTAGGTGCATCAACATGTCTAAAAACAATACCATATATAAAACCATTTTGTAATGTTGATTTTTTACAAAATATATGATGAACATATTTATGGATAAAAAATATGAATTATGGAACATGGAGTGTCTCGTATTATATGAAACAACATTCAACAAACATCAATTATAGCACTTTGAACATTTAGTTATTTTATGAATGATGATAATTTATATGGTAGTTTCATCTCAACCGAACGAGATCTATTTCATGGAAACTTCGTGCAAGAGGGAACTACAAAAGACATTGACGTGAAAAAAAGATGGGTCAGGTATTTTTCAAGTTTTCACCATTACAACTTCAGAATATTGGGTCGGTAATAATATTGTAAAGTGCACTTACTTCCGCGAGGCGTTTCTGCAATATTTGCCCTGGGTTTTGCACCCAGAAATGCCAGGTTTACATTTGCTTTCCTTCCATCAATGATTGGGTTTGGTTGCTCACATGCTCTGGCTGCCGAGTCTTTGGTTTCCATGATTACCTGACAAGATAAAACAAATAAGATGGAAAGTCTGGTTAGTTAAGTTTGTGATGCAATTAGCAAGTCAATTATCATGCACTCGGCCGCCGTCCAATCGAATGTTACATATAAAGAGCCTTCGTGCAAATTCAACAAGTTAGATAGCGCTAACTAGCTCAACATCATTGTAAAGTGTATTAATACAACTATCTTGAAAATGATATTTGTTGCAGCTACAAAAAGGGGCAAGAAAAAGAAAGAAACATAATAGAGAATTTAGTTCTCTACTACTACGGTATATGTTTGTTTTTCTTTCTATTTCTTGCCGCCAGAACTTGATTGTTTTAAACTAGAATAGTAAAAATGTGACCACACATCATTGTACATTGTCAGCCTAAGATTTCTTCATTATGTTTTTAACAACTCGTTATTCCTTGTCTTGTGTGTTTTTATTGCACTGTCAACTCTAGAAATGCACGCTATAGTAATAATATAGGTAATTCGTCTTATTTGAACAATATAATTATAAGAAATACTTTAAATTGCACAAATTTCTGAAAAACAGTCAAAATCAATGTATTCCTTGAGCTAAAGACAACATTGTTTCTTCATCAAGAATATGTTCTTATTTTGTGATCTATTTAACCACAATGGTAAACACAACTAAATTTAAAGTCGACGTTAAAACCAGTGGCATGTCGTGGTAAATGGTCAGTCTATAGTCAAATGTTTACAAATTTACTTAAACAAATTGTAATGCAAAGTTTGTGCACCTATTTTCGTAGTACCTTATACTGGTGCTACAATAAAAACCTGAACATACAAATATGGTGTACGCAGTGCATTTGTTTGTCAAATAAGGCACATATTCTAAGTTTGCTCAAGAATAACTATATGCTATACTGAAAAGCTCGTCAAACCTTATGTAGACTTAATAAAATCATGGTATGAAAGGAAAGTCTATGAGAAAAACAGTAGAAAGTCAACATCCAAATGAAATCCAAACAGGACTGTGTACTGCAGTCAACTTTTATTTGCTTATGTTCGCTTGTAGAAAGTGGTTACGTAAGGAATATACTTGTGGAGTCTCAAACGAATAGCACAAACTACTTTAAGAGAAAATTGTGGTTGCTTGTCGTTTACATGGTAATTTTGTTAATTATCTTTATTTTAAACAGGAAGTTGTCGTTTGAAGATGTAAATTTCTTGAATTATATGACTTGAAATTTACAATTGTAAGACTATGATGTCGCGTCGCTACGGTATGTTTAACATTGACTAGGCTAGCAGAAACTGAGTTGACGTAGTTTTAAATTGCTAAAGACAGTCCCATTGAAATGTACAATAAATGACTGGTGTAGAATAAATGTAGCACTTCAAATGAACAAAAGCTGACAACCTTGGATGTTTTGATAGTGCCTTATACATCAATTTACTATCATCTACAAGTGATAGTAGACTATTCTTCGCGGGGCAAACAGACTAAAACACGTAAATTGTGTTCGCCTTGAATGCACAAGAAAAACTTGGAAAATAATGGCACTTGTCTCACATTTCGATTACAGACAAAAGTTTGAGTCAACCAAAACAACAATCTTGAGAAAATTACTCGCGAAATTACAATGATATACTTGGAATACACATACTTTGTATGGCGGTCGTAGGCCAAAGTAAGACAGTGCAATAGTAACTTACAATAGTAACTTACTATTGCACTCTTGTATGCCATGCAATCGTTCTAGTCTGTTTTTAGTTCATTAGCATAAGGTCTGGTGTAAATTTCAGGTAATTGATGTGAGCACAGTAATCTTACACCGTCGTGTACTTGGAACGACTTCGAGATGTGAATACTGTACTTTATGCAGATAATAAGCTTACACCATTGCTGCAGTAGCTTTAACAAACCAGGGCTATAACAAATATATCTAAAAAGTAGTTACCCCGTTGCATCTACCTTTAGCAGCAAACTTATAACAACAATTTATCATAAAGACTCAAGAGCACCATGTTGTTAATAGACTTTGTTTTTCATGTCGTTTTTGTTTCAACAAGCCTTTGGGGTGCTTGTAATTACAGCGTGTTTAGGTTATCTAGGAAAGAATAATGTAATTTAGATGCTGACCAACTCTGTGATGATGTCACGTCACTGAACTCAGAGGTCAACAAGGTGTAAATAAGTGGTCAGTCCTAAGTGGTCAGTCAATGGCTAAAAACAAAGGGATTAGCATTGAGGTTACGCCAATCAATTTGCACTTGATGTTTGACATGTAGAGATGAAAGCAGTTGTTTTTAGAATAGAATACACGTTTTAGGAAGGTAAACTGAAACAAGTTAGCACAAAAGATGAAAACAACAACTTTGGAGCAAATTTACATGTACATACATACACCTTGGGCCTCTTGGGAGACAAGTACTTCTGTATTGAAAAAGTATACCAGAATAAAGATAGAACAAACAAACAAACAAACAAACACAAATGTTGGACAGTAAATGTCAACTAAATGACAGTAATTTGTAAACATCCCGTGAGGCATCACTGATCAGCATTTACTTATCTAACTTGACCATCACTCTGCGTGTGACAAAGTAGCATGCATCAACTTTGAAATAATTTGCTAGATGTACTTGTATCTAAAACTATCTTCCCTGCTAAAAGGTATCACACTTAATATGATCATTAATTGAAGTGTATCTCAGTATCTTTAAGCAGCATTTACTTAAGTTAAACCATCTCTTAAACCAAGTTCAACCGTATCGTCCCGCGTACCTTATACATAAAAATGAAGAACATGATACATGTATCTACTTATAATTTTATATATACATCCTTTTAATAGCAGTAATAGTTTAAACCATCACGTCTGACTGTCAAAGAAGATAGGAAGCAAGCAACACATACATGACATTTACAATATAATAAGCAACAAATTACAATAAATTATACTTACAAAGCCATATCCTTTGCTTTTGCCTGTATTTCTATCTGTGATAACAACAGCTTCTTCTATTGACCCGAAAGGTTCAAAGAATTTTCTTAATGTCTCATCTGACGTTGTGAAGGGCAAACCGCCGACAAAAATCTTTGTCCATGTTGTATCTTTCTGACGTAAACCTACTGGCGAACTCATTTTGAAATGTGTAGATAGTTATGGAGGTATAAAACTTGAAAAAAATACTGCTGAAACAGTGAAAGCGATTGTAGTTAAAGAAAATGTAGATTCATCAACTTGATCAAGACAAAAAGATGTTAAGGAAAAATCGTGGCGATAGTCCTTTGGGAATTAATGAATGTTGGTGATACCACAACACGACTTGCTTGTACGTGTGTCTGTTAATGGCTTCTGGCGATTAAGTTGGCACGCGTACCAAGATGTAGTGATCAAGCTAGAGGAGGTCGGATGGATGATGTTGCTACAGTACTGGTATGTTCTAAAGTGATGCTGATGCAGCGATGTACTGGTATAATAATCGCAAATTAGCCGGCCTTGAATTTTGCCCTGAACCTATTGCACCAATTCGCCGTAGCTTAGATAGATAGTGTATAGTCGTTGCGTTAGAGATGACACGGGCACGACCTAAGTGATTACCACACAAAAACAGAATGAGTGTAAATTTATGTACCCGTGCTTTGAAAGATTAAACAAATTACACCAGTGAGTTTTGGTCAGACTGTCTTTGGCTACTGGTGAGAACTATCTACGCCCCGCCTATGTCATGAATAAGTCACTGTAGCGTGATCGATTTTATATAAGTGACCTTTCACTGTAACACATGCGTGCGATTATCAGCGACAGAGGTGCTTATCCCGGGTGCTTATCCTTAACCATTTCTCATATATGTTCAAGTGTGGCGAAACTAGAAACTTGTCGGTAAATTTAAGGGGCCGAACTTGATTTTTTCAAAAGAAAATTTAATTAGGACAACATTTTAACTGGTGCTCATTGCGGTAACTTTTGTAATGAAAAAGGTGTATATTGAATTTGTAGTAGAACTAGTAGTAGTAAAACTTTATTTATTCAGGGTTGCTCAATTCAGTTACAGAAACCAGGAAAGTTGATATCTCCTATCTCAACTTTCCTGCAGAAACTGGTCTCCCATCCATGAGACCCGGATAAAGAAATATAATTATACATTATATATATATACAAAAGAGTAAAATTATAATACATTTATATACAAAATACACTTAAAACAAGCCTATCTATCTATAACATATACTCTGCAAAGTTGCAAAATGCAATATCTGGCATAGGAATGACAATAATGGCGACAATTGAAAAACAAGGTGATACGTCATAACTTATCAACAAATACGATATATCTTAAATTACACAAATATATATTAATACATTTTTGATAATACATTGGAAAATTACACTGAAAGGTTAGATTTGAAAGTAAGCAAGCTCATAATAAATAAATTGGAACTGATGTCAAAAGGGAGGTTATTCCAAATTGAACTACCTAGGCTATAATAGTATCTCGATAAAGAAATGTGCGCCTTCCAAGATTTATATTAAAAAGAGGAACTACAACTTATTGGAAGACTGACTACGAGCATGGAGTGCATACTTGAAGTATAAAGAAATTGAGATGAAAGATAAGATGAAGCATCCTGCCAAAGACGCGTTTGTCAAGTTTAACCCTTTTTTATTGCCCGGGGTAGGCCTATATTGTGTACGACTTTTAAAAAAGGGGTTGCCTACTTAAAACCAAAATTTGTATACAAAAAAAAAACATTCAAGGAGATTTCGGTGAAAATGACGGTCTAGTTATGGTAACCATAACTTACAGTAAAGTACATAGGCAACTACGATAACCAAAATGCTGCGTAGCACGTATATCAGAACGGTTTGTCCGATTCAACAAAAAAAAATCAAATTAATATCAGACGAGTGATCATACAATAGGAAACTCAATTTTTAAAAATCAGACCATGCACCTTTAAGTATCATCAATTCAAAACTACAACAACTTTCTGCTAGCCTATCTGTTTAAAATTGTAAAAGAGTGAAACATGATTCTCTTAAACTTTTAGGGTAATACCCACTTTATAAAAAGAGAGACAATATACAGAGAGGAGCGAAACCACTCACTAGAGGAAATGACAATCAATCTAAAAAAACAAGAAAACTTATAAAAAAGCATGAAAGTGAGATTTAATAACTCTTTGAAAGGGTTAAACAAATACAGGGACAATTCGATTCACTTAAAATAAAATAATTATTTTCACTCTTTCTTGATTGGTATACGTAGTTTCACTATTATGAATGGTCTGCATCACTCTATTGTGGTGCAGTTGTGTTTCACTCTTTCTGGAGTGATTTCCACTACTGCCATTTGAAGACTGACTCTTTGAAGTAAAGTTGCGACCACTCCGATTGTTTCCACTCCAGTCAAGACGATGTCACATGATGATCCAACTCGTAATGACAATTTAAATGTAAAATAACACTCGATTAACTTTGAGGCCCAGTTTGGCTTTGAGCCCATGCATGCATCAGTTTATCATCCAGACATCATCTCGGAATCATGATTTACCATGCATGCTACACTGTTAATCAAAATGTTTGGTTTTTGTTACACTTTTTAAACACAGGGGTGTGTTTATAAATGTGTGAAATATTTAAAATCCATATTCTATTGAAATGATTGGTACTTCAAGAAACCATATCCCCAAAGTGTCACAAGTCTCGAATATAAAACCAAAACACGTCTATATGATTCTCTTTTCAAGGAATGACACTTTTTAATATCATATATAAATGCATTTTTGGTATTTAAACACTTGCAAATAAACACCTTCATAGAATTCTTATTTGTGAATAAACACACCAAATCATAAATTTTCTAATGCTTATGTACGTACTGAACATGTATCATTTTATGTTGAACATTCTTTTAAACAATAAGAACTACATATCCGGTGATATCCATGTGTTTAACATCTAAATATTTGCATGCATTTAATCAAATGTTCAAGTGTTTATATTTTATAAACATGTTTAGATTTTAGAATAAACAGAAAAATCATATACTTTCATTGTGTAGTTGGGAATTAAACACTTATAAACGTTTAAAAAGTGTAACAATGGAACACCTCCATGTGTTTAACTTTCTAAACATTTTGATTTACAGCGTACTCTTCTCTGGTCTAAATTAAATTTC
>JAUMTS010656585.1:0-12733 GCA_032273385.1 Ophiopholis aculeata | reverse complement strand
TCTGTATCGATGTCACAAGCACTTTTAATTTAAAACGTATTTCCCCAGGCGATTTCCTATACAAATAACATAGTTATACATGCATGGACATACAAGTAGCTCGACATTTGTCCATATGATTGTTGTCATATCGCGAGTTGTTTTTCTTGATACAATTTCTTGACAGTACTGAACAATGAGATCCTCTACTGCATTCACTATCAAATCAAGACAATTTTGTGTGTATATTGTTATTACATTTTATATCTGTGATTTCATAAACCAGCATTGTAAATCATAACCAATTGTGAGTGGCACGATGCATTTTGTTGGGGCTTATTCAAGACAGATGACTGTTTTCGTATAACATGCTACACTGATTCATTAACCTACTTTCATTGCTTCTGGGTAATGTCCGCTTTTCTTTTGTTAACCACGTTTTCCTGCTTTGTGTATATGATTTGTTGGTGCAGATGTTTTAAAAATTTCTTCTCAGCGTTTGTTTGTCACTCAATTGTTCGATCAGGTTTGACTTCTGTGTGTATATGAAATAAAGATGTCATTGTCAAAGAATTGCATATAAAAAATCCTTCATAACAAACCTTATGAGGTAGGTAAAATGAAAGTTAAATGCTGGGTTAGAATGATAGAAGAGCTTCATAGGTGGACAACAATTAAATGAAGACAATATTCAATACGACTTACTACAAATAGCTAACATACAAATAAAGTGTTTAGTTCTGTCACTTCAAACGAGTCATTTAATCCATTGCGTTTGTTATCAAAGTGTATCTTAATTTTCAGCATTTATCTCAAACAATTTGTGAAAATGTAAGAATGCATTTAATGTCGTCATGTTTGAAGCCGTTGGCCTTTGGTTTAATTACTACGTTTTTATCGTGTTACATTTGAATAAAAATAAAAACAAATTAATAAAAAGAAACATTCAAAAACACAACGTGCCACTTATATTGGGTTAATAAACACGATGAGCCACTTACGTTTTGTTATAAAACAAAACATCCAATTAATCACTGTGTTTGGCTACGAACGTATACTATATATTTAATATATCAGATTGCTTGACCAGTAAGGCTAACGAATAGATCAAAAATAACAAAACAAATCCGTCAACCCATTTCAGGCTTTCTGTCACGGTATCAAATGATAAATATTGGTTTCCGATCTCAAACAGATATTGGGTCAGATGACACAATCTCTGAGACAGTTGATACTCTACTAGGAATGAATAGTATGAGAATAATGTTTGATACAGGAAATGTGCCTTTGTACGGTAAACATGGTTTAAATGAGTATGACTTACTCCTAAAAAAACTTACTCCAATAAGCTTACATATAGAGGTAAAGTATTCAGTGTCATACAAGAGAAATGTATATTAACTGCAATAGCGAAAGAGCTTCTAACTTTGGTTTTTTGACATTTTTTGTCGCGCTCTAGAAATATCGTGCGGGTTCATAAAAGTATGCAGTGACATAATGCCCAACCTCAAACAAAGGAGAAGATTTGTCCGAATTGTGTCTAAAACTCAAACATGACAAAGCGAACCAGAAATGACGAACCTTTCCTTTCTATATTACCCCTGCGTGGGCGCGTGATCGCACTACATGAAACCAAGTGCGCGGCGCAACATGATGCGTAACTCAGTGTCATCAACAAACACTAAACGCCCAATCTCGGCACTATCTACTATGCAAACTCATGACCAAAGATGTTGGGTCAACAGTCTGCCACTTTCTTTACGTGTATGCTTCGCAGTCCCTGAATGAAATGCCCTCTACCGGCGACATCCAGGAACTGAGTTCCTGAGTATAAGGAGAAGATTATATCAAAGTGTAACATTTTGTCCACTTGTAAAAACAATACTTTTAAGTGTTGTGTACTGTCTTCATGTTTGTAACATTTGAATCCCATGGGCATGACCCAATTCCATGAAAGCAAATAAAAATAATTGTGCGTATAATATTTCAGGTCATTTTGCCTGAAGGATGTACGTATGCGAATAGATCAAATGTAACCACTCTAATCCTTTAACCTATTTAAGGTCTTACAGGTTTACAGCTATATATGCTTAAGGGTAGTGCAAACCCAAATAATGGTGTAATTATCAAGCTCTGTAACTTTTAAACTGTAAATGTGATGTACATCAAAGTTTTTAGCATTTTTGGTCAAAAATGATGCCAAAATAGATTCTCTGACTAAATTACCTTCCAAAAATGTATACTTTGGTGTACATCACATTAATAGTTTAAAAGTTACAGAGCTCAATACTTACACCATTTTAAGTGTGTTGACCAATTTTCCATACAAAACAACATAATGGACCAGGCACTCCCGACTGCACTGGTGATGCCATCAAGGTGCACTTGTTGGGAGCATGGAAATGTTAATATCTTTTAATATTTCCATGTTGGGAGCGATGAGACAGAAAATCTGAGATACAAGCATGGGTACTGTTCATAATGCCATAGCGATCAAACTCTTTAGAGAAGTCAAGTAGAATGACATTAAATTACTCTTTATTGTCAATACTTTTGGCCAGATCTTGAACGGTTAAGATAAATTGAGTAGTGCACAAACGTCTCTTGCGGAATCCATGCTTAGCTTTGGTAAGTATATTTACCTCAAGATGACTCATTATGCTGCTGCAGATGACATGTTCAAGAGGCTTGCAAGTGACTAAAATTAATGATATTGGCCGATTATTCTCAAAGGTATAATGAAGAGTGTTAGGTGGATAACAGATAATAGTACTGCCATATTAAATTTAAAGGCAGAACCAGTCTCATTAGCTTCAATTTAGCTAGGCAATCATCACAAATTTCATCATGCTTTTGGATGTCCAAAGGTAGAACAAAAGGAACAATCTCACCTTTATGTAGTAACTGGAAGCTTAGCAGATTTTTCCCAGTATAGCAGATGGTTTATCGTTAGACAATATAACCACCAAAAAAAATCTTTAAAATTAACAGTAAGCGTATCCGGACCATTTCAGCTACTAAGAAGTTTATTTTCTTTAATTTTCTTGTTAGAATTCCTACAAACTTTGAAAATTTTAGCAAAATAATGAACGTTTTAAGAAATATGAAAAGTTGGATCGGTAGGTAACAGGAAACTGCAAATTGACTTTTAGTAGCCTAACCTTCAAAAATCATTGATATGCAGGGTCACAACTGGCAGTTGAAAACAATCTTGCATATTAACATGTCCAGAATTTCACTTATGCTATATATATTCTGGTTTTTTTTTCAGTAATCACATTTGAAGGGAGAAAAAAAGGCCCCAATTTGACAAACTAAAAACAAAAACAAAATAAACACTTCTTTAAAATTAAGCTAATTCAAGGTGGGCATAAATCAATACAAAATCATAACATAATAAACATATTAATTTTATTTTTGAAAACTTGCTTCCGGATAATTGAATTACCAAAGACAATTTTAAAACGAATGCTATCAAAACTTATACAAATTCAGGCCATTAAGCACTAATATTAACCCAAGAGACACCATACAAACATTCCAATTTAAAAAAAAAAAACAAGTTGTGATTTTTGTCCACTCTTAGAGTCACTTTTTAAATGGCATGTAACCATATAATTTAAACCGGAGATCCCACATTTCCCCGCAATTACGTTCGAGATCTAATTGGGGGTATTCAGGTTTTTGCCATGTAGCATGTTTTTCCACTGCATTCATTGCAACAGTAGCAAGAACGCACGCAAGGCTACCGCGTGAATTTCTGCACCAATAATGGACGCATTATGTTTACTTTCATTTCTGTGCGTGTTGTCGGCAAGGAACAGAATACCCCCACGACACCACTATACAGGGCGGTATAGGTGGTCTGGGATCTCTGGTATATATATCTATGCATGTAACCCTACTTCAAACTACAGCATACATATGAGATGACAAGAGTTTAAAAAAGTTAGCCAAAATCACATGACTTTTAAGATAGTGACTAGGGTACTTATTTAATGAATAGTAAATTGCATCATGTGATAAGCTGCCCAAAGCTTTAGAGTGAATATAGTACCATAGTACATATCCTTGTCTATTGAATTGAAAAGTGTGTTGACCTTTTATGCACATGCAGAATATGTTACATGATCAGGCGAACTTCCCAGATCACATGCTTATTTGAACATTAAAGTATGTTATTTATGTTTGTTAAACATGGACAAAGATCAGTGTCTGCACGTGTTTGTAAACAATCTATTCATCAGTACATAATATTGATAATCTGTTCTAAATACAAAGTACAATCCTCATTGGGCGATAAAAACCTCATATGATATTTTGGCCCATGAACATGTATTAAGCAAAAACTTTTATGTAACATATTGGAGTTTTCAATTTATACATGTTCCAGGGCCCAAACTAAATATAAGGGTTTTCCCGCCCAACGATGCAATAATATTGAGATACAGCAGAAAAGCTGCCATAGTAAAATATACAATACAAAATGGTACAAAATAAAGACACGCTATACACCCACTATCTACAGAATTTCTACACTATATAAATCCCCGTATGACGTAGTAAAATGTACTATAAAGTACACTTAGGTAATGTTGGGTTAGTTTGCAATATTTAAAAAATAGCTGCATCAATCTCCATTTTTTGAAAGAATTATTTTTAAATATTTTTTTGAAATAAATATCAAATATATTCAGATTAGATATCATCAATACACAGATTAATTATACAATTGGTAAAAATTATACACACTTAATTTGTAACAATTATACACACTTTTATGTCCATATAAACTATTCAGGAAAAATACAGCTGACGATCTATATATATACAACAATACAAAACTCCCTAATAATATATTTTGCACATAGAATTAAAGCACATAGAATTAAAGGGGCAGTAGACATGTTCAACATCATCCCCCCGATTTTTTTCAAAAAATTCTAGATTTTTGTACCATTAGAATCGTATTTGATAGTTATTCAACCATGCCAAATCTTATAATCCAACTTGATGTACTTACAAAAAAAAAATGATTTTTGTATCATTAAAATCAGTTTTCGTTGTCGACACCGATAACTAAAGACTGATCTTTTCCCGGCGAAATGGTCTTGTTTCCACTTTATGCATCCTACACAGAAATCTACTAAAATGCCTTTTTTAAACAGTTTTTGGAGGAATTTTTTACATTTGCTTCTAAAACAATAGTTGTGAACGTATTTTAACATATCTGGTGAATTTCAGCAAGAAATTTATGCAACAAAACTGTAAAAGTGGAAACTTTCGCGCGCATAAATATTCGCGCTTTGCCCATTTTTAACAGTTTTGCTTGTTTTTATTTTCGCGATTTTGAGCTTCCTCACATAGACCTACACACAAAATGTATGTATTTGCGCATTTTTATTTTCGCGCTAGTTGAATTTAGCGCGAAAGTAAATGTAGCGCGAAAGTGTCCACATTACAGTACACCCCTGACAAATAGAAAACTGGGTCGGCAGGATGATGCAGGTATGTAACAAGCACCCTAAGTCAACTTGGTTCTGAAGGTAGAATCACTGTATTATTGCTAGAGGCAGGATGTTTTCTAATATAATAAGTACTCTTGTCTAGTGTTTGCATGGCTATTTAGAATCCTCAGACTGTCATGTCACATAGGACAACATCCTGAATGCATAAGGGAAGATTAACGGAATAAAAATACAACAGTAGGTTTTTGTCAGACTTTGTTAACATTGCTGCAGAGCAATTTGATACCTATCTATTGTGTGATATCTAAGCCAGGGTGATTGCAACAAAGATGCTTGTCTATGATGCAATGTTGTGACAAGCTCAGGTCATAAGTCAAACTGCGTTAGATAGACTCAGCTGAGTCTACGGGAAATTTTGACAGACAAAACCATTGTGTTTGCCGCAGTTTGTGCAGTTCTAAGGTATCTTTACAACATTCTTACACAAAGATAAAAGCTCAATAACTAGCTTTTAAGTTAGTGCTTGAGCTTTTTGTCCCACATCTTTAGCCCTTCCCTATATGTAACAAGAAATAATATACTAAGGGGCTAAATATTAGGTTAATGAAAAGTACTGACCTAACTTTAAGAGAGAAAAAAATAATTCATGTTCATGAAGTTGTTGAGACATAAAGGCAACATTATCTAGATGCCAGTCTTTAAGTAAGCAATTTGATAGCTTTTTTCATGAAATTACATTTCCATATTTTCACTTCACTAAGTCTTTCTTAGAACACCTATACATGGTAAATTTATCAGGCTAATTACTTTTATGAGGGGCGGATGTAATGTGTTACAACTGAGGACCAATTACAATATCCTACATGTATGGAAAAATACTCTTACTTCATGCAAATGTCCTAAAGTACATACTGCTTACCAATTACCCCACTTCATGTGTTTTGTTCCAAAACAATTCTATCAAATTATGTGAACGTTTGAATTTCCCCAGTGATTTATACCTCTGAAACTCATTTCGACTCCAGCCATGCATCCTAGCTAAAGAAGTGATTAAGAACACTTGTGGACTGTAAGATACAAAGCTCAATTTAATAGCTGCCCAGTGTATAATTCTAAAAAAAAAAATACCCACCGAATATAGCAGTATTTAGAAAATGTGTACGAACATGTCATTAAAAAAGGCAGCCGTTTAACATAACGCTTTGTATATCAAGCTTTTAACTTGTGGACAATGCAAGAGTTTTTAAATGCAAGTGATTTCTCAATGACAACTAAAGACACAAGGAGTGATATTCTAATCACTACGTGTACCCGACCCAATTCACATAACCGGCACTTTCAGCCAAACTTGATTTGTGAGATCTAATTGAATGTTTATTGAAGGCTGCAACTTGTTTACAAAAGAGGGCTGTTCAATGTAAATTATCCTTTGTCCATATTCTGAAAGGATACTATTTAAAACTCTCTCCTTTTCACTAATAAATGGATACTGGATAGGTTTTGTCATCTGAATTTTTGTTAAATTTTAAACCACATCATTGAAAGTGAAGCAATTGAAAAAGAAAACAAATTAAGAATTTAATTTTGAAAGATAATAATATTTAACCTCCCCAATCTATCTCTTATTTGCAAACATGACCAAATCACCGCACCCAAAACCCCACACAAACATACATCTCATACTGCAAACTCAAACCCTACCACAAAAAACATACCCCAGGCCCAATCATACGTTGTCAAAATAACTCCTGATGTACCACCCTAAATTTGATTTCATTATGTGATGACATTAAAGTATCTCTTAAAATGATCGGACTTGGCTAAGATAATGGTTTACATGATGTATCACAATATACGCTAAGGTATCCCTTTGCTGCTTATATAATTTCTCCATTCAATAAATTATTCTTACATTAGATGTTGTAATAAGTCAGAGTACTGGAAGATCTAAATTTAAATGAAAACCCTTCATTTTATTGGATACATGGTAAACTTGTGAGTTGACCTTGGCATTTGTGTAGACATTAAGTTTGGGTTGCCCTCAGCCTTACTTCACATTTCACAGCAATATACACACAAACACCCTGCTCTTTAAAGGTAATTAAGCTGGAAATAAATAGTGGGTTAGGTTGAATTAATGAAATACAAATAAAATCAGGTTTTCAAAGAATGGAAATGCTGTAATTTGTATCAGCTTTACAATACTTCCAATAATAAGGAAGGTTTCGGGTTGTTGGTCCATTTTCAGGTATTATATAATACTGGTGGATGTGATTTTATCAAAAAGAACTTACATAAATTGTGTGTATTTGAGGAAAGAGTTTCTTGGAAGCACTCACACATTGTCAAATTATTGTGTTTTTCAGGAACTTTGTTAAATTGATTGGTGGTAATTAGAAGAGTCAATGATGAAAGGCTGACAGACATTCAAACCATTGACCCACTCTTCTACAACTAAGGAAACCAAGTCACCCTTCATGGATTTGGACTTGAATAACTCTCCACTGCTGATTTATACAATGAGAAAATAACAAACAAGAGCGGCATCCATGTGATATTGTTCATACAATAACAATGGAAATGTGCATAATGTTTTCTCATCCCAAAGGCCGAATATGTGATAATTGATCAAGCTTCCACACTCTTTCAAGCAATATAAGGACAGAATAAAGCCCAAGAGGCGATATTTAATACTGCTTCAAATTTCAAATATCATTCAGGACATGGTTCAAAAAGTGCAATTATGAGACTCATGACCTTAAAATAGTACAGTTGCCAGCCTTGAATCATTTAAACAGTAAGATGTTCAAATGTCAAATAAAACAATAACATTATCGTCAAATTTTGATATTTTAATAAAAAGGCACACAATCTTATCATACAAAGTGTATTTGCTTTAACCTCCCTTTTGATTTTGAAAGTACAAGAAACATTCACATGAATCTAATTCAGGATTTAATTTCCAAAATATTTTTGAATATCGAAAAATGTACGTTAAGTAGCATCCTGACTATTCTACATTAACAGTAATAAAAAATATAACAGAATAAAACCAGCTATGGGATTACAAAATACAATCCTCATTTCGTAAGCAGGAAAACTACACAGTAACATAAAATCACAAAACTGTATTACGAATGAACTTTGACCAGGACTGCTGAATGGACAACATGAATTCAATGTTGACAACTAATGAACCAGCGTCACATGTAATGTATAAACAGGACCGTATCACTGCGTCACATAGTGTAAACACCATGCAACTTTTATATATTCCACCTACTCTTTCTTGTAATGACATTATCCGCCTACAACTGCTTGTAACTGTACATGTACTCTTAATAAAACAATATTAAATTTATATTATGTACTCCCAAATTCTCTCTACTTCCATGTTCCTCTCTCATCAATCCATATAGTAATGTCAGCAGGAATATTTGTCAATGTTGCATCCCAATGTTAGGCACAGTTGAAATAGTGTGCAACAGGTGTATCCCTTACAAACTGTAGAATATAATATGCATGATGTACAGTAGCTTCTGAATTTACCTAATTGATACTGTATGACAAAGTGTTGGTGATAATGTCGGAATAGAATTGTCCATACTCTTATCTTCCAACCACTTTCAATCTCAAGCATGATATGAACAAATTCTCATGCCAAGAAGAAGCAATGTATTCATAAACATCAACCACTAGACGATTTCTACACTTTACAAACTCAAATCACATAAATTTAGGCCAGATAACCATCAATCTTTCGTTACATTGGGTCATCCAGCGAAAGGCCATGGACCGATTTAACCCATAATATTATCTGCTCAAAACAGTTGGTCCTACACTTTCAAAATACAAGTCAAATAAATGCATTGACCAAATTACAACCAATTCTGAATCTCACAAACTGAATAAGCTTTGCATTGCTAGCGGGTCAATAAAACGCAATTGCCTGATTTTAGCTTTTGCTACGATGTCTTGGCCAGCCCAGCGTACTGTTTTAAACCCAATTAACACACATTCTTATCTGCGCTTGGTTGATAATGTGGGGGAAATTGAATGGAAAATAAAATAAAATGTACATGTGTTGCACAATGAGGATGCTTCAATTTCATTAATATCAAAAAAGCAAGGCTATATTGGCCCCAATATTGGCCATTTGAGGAGGGATTGAAGGTTGTTGATCCGTATGTAGCATTCGGTCATTGACACAAACACGTAGATAACTTCTTTCTCCTTTATTTGCAATGAAGTAAACAAGAGTTTGAAATTGTGTTGTAAAGCGCTGTGTTCTTAAATGGTTTTAGTGTTGCATAAAATGTAGGCATGGCCAAGGTTGTGTCTTGGGTACACATCATCTAGGGTTCACTTTGTCTTGGTATGAATAGTTACCTAACTGTTGTCCCTAAAAGCATGTGGCAAACTAACAGCAAATAGCCGCAAGATCTAAGTAAATTACATAGGCCTAATTAAAATTCAAGAGTTTGTCTGAAATAATGTGATTATGCTCTCTGTTCTTGAATAATGACTTACATCTGTTGCAAATACAAACTGGGGCAATGTTATTGAGAAAAGTCCAGAGTCATCTTCAGTAGATAACAAGCATTTGGGTACAACCAGTTAACTCACTATTGTCACTGAAAACAAATAATATAGCAAGAGTTGGCCTCTAGGTTCAGGCAATACTTGCTCCACTGCAGTTATATTCCACTGAATTCATGCTCCAACACATTATATTGTTCTAGAAATTAGAACTGTCTTAAGCTTGTTTCCCAAGGCAAAACCTGATGTTTTGAGGAGCATAACTGCAAAGAGATTCGGGTAATTTAATAAAGCACTAGAACAGTTTGGTCAAGTACCTAGACGAATAACATGGGTAACATCTACATTTTCTGATGAAACATTAAGTCATGGTGCCATAATAGTATAAATGCTTTTTAATGGATCAAGCACAGCAGTAGAATAAATCTGCAATACTTTGATGTCTGGGTTTACACAATTTAAGTTTGAAAGATAGCTTCATTGATAAGAACTTATTTATCAATTATTGTTAAATCTGATTTTTAATCTCAAATTAAATGACATAGTTCAAGTATTTAATGTGGCAATCACTCTGTTTTGGGGGCAATTACCTACATCTGTTTAAAATACAAAATTGAGCAACATAGTTGAGAAATGTCAAAAACTATCTTTGGCAAATCACTATGCATTGGGTACAACCAGTTAACTTTCTATTGCCATTCAAAACACAAAGCAGGCAAGATTTGGCCTCTGGATCCAAGCAATATTTTACTGTAGCCATATTTATGAAGCAAGAAAACTTAATTTGTGTCCCAGCACATTATGTTGATCTAGAAATTGTCATAGTTCCCGAGTGGAAAGCCTGATGTTTTGAGAAGCATAACTGCAAATAGATTCAGGTAATTTAATAACGAACTTGGACAGTTTGGTCAAGAGCCTAGGAGAATGACTTGGGTAACATCTACATTTTCTGGAGAAACAATAAATGATGGAGCCATGAAGACATTTATCCAATGCAGGTTAATGGATGGACACAGCATGGCAGCAAAATCATTCTCCAATACTTTGTTTTTTTGAATTTACCAAATTTTATTTTGAAAGATAACTAAATTGATCAGCTCTTTTTAAAGTGCTTGTCAATTTTGGTACAATGATTTAGGTACATTTATCAGTTTTAGTTGTCTACAATCCTACAATTAGTTTTTAATCTCAATCAAAGTGACACAGATTTAAGTGTAAAGTGTTTCTTTGAAATAATGCCGCAACTAACTTTTGAAGCTTAAAAAAAGTATCTATGCCCCTTGCAAAAAAAAAACAGCTAACAGCTACCCGATGCGCTCGGGTCAACAAATTCAAATCCTGTACTTTCCCTTTATTTTGCACACTATTTTAAAATCAATTTACAAATGTACATTTACACACCCAATCCTGAAGAGAAATGTATAGAATTGTCAATGACAGTGTCTTCAGGTTTTCGCTGTAGATAAAACTTGATCTAGTAACAAACCTGACAAAATCAAGGAGACATTATCAAGGTGAATGGATTAAGTATGGCATGTATGTGATTGTTCACCCTTTTTTTGTATTCAAATTAGATAAACAATCCTATTTTATTGGTTGAAACTTTCTAAATTTTCCTATGAATCAGCTCTGTTGTAAAAATAACTCTGGTGTTCAATATTTGTATATCTATCTTTTATTCCCATATTTATATCCCCACAAAATTATTATCTATTTACAATTTGCAAAACTGACAAGATTGAAAAACCAAACAGATAGTTTGATAGGACTATAGATTTTAATCATTACATAACTATCACTTAACAGGCTCAAGCTACTATTATTGATTACAAAATAAGCTTATTTGTTTTAATGGTGATAATCTTTAATATAAACTTGCCAAAGAGAATCTTGACAGCTTTATTTATTTGTAATATTTGCTTAAAGCTACCTGAAATTGATCTTGTAATAAAGTCAAACACTAAGATGATGATATTAAAAAAAAATGTTAGGTAATTAAGGTGCCTGGGACGGAAAACAGGTGTCATGAAACAGGTTGGGATATGTCAGCCAGGCTGACCAACATGTCCATTTTAGAGACAGGTGAACATTATGACATTATAATTGAATTCACTATCACCACTTAGAAAATACCACAACATGTAGCTAGAAAGAACACCTTGCAGTATGGTATCTAAAGCTTAAGTAATCCTGGGCAGCAAAACTTATAGATACATGAAGGTTATTGAAGGAATTATCATCAAATTTGACAAGGAACAAACAGGAGAATTTCTTTTTAAACTTAAAGTGAGCATTTTCCCAATTTCAAAACTATGATCATTATAACCTATCATTATTACAGAGGTATATACAGAAACGTAAAGTGAGCATTTTCCCAATTTCAAAAGTATGATCATTATTACAGAGGTATATACAGAAACGTAAAGTATGCATTTTCCCAATTTCAAAAGTATGATCATTATTACCTATCATTATTACAGAGGTATATACAGATACTTTTGCCATACTCCAATGGTATTGAATTCATAACCACACAAGAAAGATGCCAAACATGTAGATGCAATGTTTGTACTGCAGTTTCAAACCAAACCAAGCATAAGTCACAGAAAAGACACTTAATTCTACTAGATTCTACAATCAGAAGTTGATATATTACATAGTTCTATGTCTTTTTAATAGCTCTTTCCTGTCATGCTCAACAGGTTTTGAATTCACCATGATGCAAACTTATTCCGCTTCTTCTGCTC
>JAUMTS010655474.1:0-10844 GCA_032273385.1 Ophiopholis aculeata | reverse complement strand
CAAAACAGTACCCAGGTCAATGTCTAGCCAGTGAAGCAGTCAACCATGGTACACAACAGTACCCAGGTCAATGTCTAGCCAGTGAAGCAGTCAACAATGGTACACAACAGTACCCAGGTCAATGTCTAGCCAGTGAAGCAGTCAACAATGGTACACAACAGTTCCCAGGTCAAGGTCTAGAGTCAATACTGACAAATTTGATCAAATATCAACAGGAGTCAACCCTGCCCCCAGCAGAAGTAGATCCATTTGATGGCAATGCCTTGAACTATCTAACATTTATAAGTCAATTTAAAATGTTAGTTGAAGATGCTACAAGTAATTCAAGCAGGAGATTGGATTTGCTTCTTAAGTTTACCAAAGGTGAAGCTCACAGCCTCATTAGGGATTGTACATTGATAAGCCCACCTAGTACAGCATATGAGAAAGCCAAGGAGTTGTTATACAGGGACTACGGTCAGCCAGCAATACAGGCTGCTGCGTACAAGAATGAAGCACACAAATGGCCAAGAATTCAAGGTGGTGACAAAGAAAGTCTAAGAAAGTTCTCTGTATTCATTACGAACTGTTGTTTGGCAAAAGCAAGAAACTTGGACATGAACGTAATGGACAGTTATGAGTTCCATAAGGTTGTGGCAGGGAAATTGCCAGTGGCTCTACAACAGCAATGGATCAACGAGGTAGGAAAATGTCGCCGACAACAGAGATCTCCAACATTGGAAGATTTTCAGAGATTTGTAGGACAGTTGTCACAAAATGAAAATGATCCACGAATAGCTGGACTAGGTTATCAAGGCAAAAACCAGAGCAAGCAAAAGGAAGCAACCGTGAAGAAAAGAGCGTTTGCAACAAAAACTTCAAATGGTGAGAAGAAACCTAGCACAATCACAACAAAGGAAAACAAGGCAACGCAGAAACCTTGTCTTTACTGTGGAACTGAAACTCACCATGCTATATCAGAATGTAGGAAGTTCAGTGCATTAAAACCAACTGAAAGGTCAGACTTCTGCAAAAAGGGAGGAATTTGTTATGGCTGCATGAACCCGGGACACATTAAGAAAAAATGTCCTAATCCAGAGTGGGCGAAGTGCCAAAAGTGCTCAAGAAAACACCCAACAGCACTACATGATCCAACTAGAGATAAAAAGGACACAGCAGACCAACAACAACCAAAGGAAATAAAGACTGGGTGTGTGAATACCAGAAGTAAACAAAGCAATATGAGTCCACTCATGACAATAATCCCAGTGTTGGTGAAACCAAAGAAAGGAAGCAAGTGTGTTGCCACATACGCCTTTCTTGACAATGGCTGTGGTGCGGTATTTGCAGCTGAAAAACTTAATAAAGAATTACATACCAGAGCAAGGCGCACACAGCTACTACTTAAGACTCTGAATTCAGAAGAAATCTTGGAAACCAGAGTTATTCAAGACCAACTACAGATAAGTGATCTCGATGGCAACTCATTTATTGACTTACCAGATGTCTACCTCAAAGATGACATACCAGTCAATGAAGATGACATGCCTAAACAGGAGAACTTAAACAAATGGAAACACCTGGAATCAGTTGATCTTCCAGACTTGGAGAGCTACCACATGCCAGTGATACCCAGAGTAACCCTCATGATTGGTAGTAACGTTCCAGCAGCTACCCAGCCAATAGAGACAAAGACAGGAAATCTTGGTGAGCCATATGCCATTCGCAGCCCATTAGGATGGTTGGTTTATGGTCTCATATCCCACAGCACCCAGCAATCTGTGTCAGTCAACTTCAGTAGAGTGAGCAACATAACAAGTATACAGACAAGGGATGAAAATCTTGAACAAATATTCAAAGATTATGTAAACCGAGAGTTTGAAGAAAGACTAGATGGCCAGACATCCTTATCAAGAGAAGATAAGCGATTCCTGAAGATAATGGAAGAAACCATTGTGAAAGAAGAGGATAGCCATTACAGAACAGCTTTGCCATTCAAAGACAGAAGTGTTGAAATGCCTAATAATCGCTTTCAAGCAATGGCATATGCTGAAAGACTAAAGAAGAGAATGCAGAAAGATAGCCACTTGCATCAAAAGTACAGTGAGTTTATGAAGGAATTGGAAGACAAGAAGTATTCAGAAAGGATACCAGAGACCGAGAAGAGTCGTGATGATGGAAGAGTTTGGTACATTCCACATCACAATGTGGTACATCCACACAAGCCAGAAAAGGTCAGAGTGGTATTTAACTGCCCTGTAAAATACAAGGGAACTTCGCTGAACGAGGAACTACTCCAAGGCCCCGACCTAACTAATCGCTTGTTAGGAGTGTTAGTACGTTGGAGGAAAGAACCTGTGGCTCTCATGGCCGATATAGAGTCCATGTTCTACCAGGTGCGAATTCAACCAGATGACTGTGACATGGTGCGTTACATTTGGTGGCCGGAAGGTAACCTTAACCAAGATCCAATGGAATACCGCATGCGTGTTCACTTGTTTGGAGCCGTATCGTCGCCAAGCTGTTCAAACTATGCACTGAAGAGAACTGCCCTGGACAATGAAGACAAGTATGAGAAACAAGTCACAGATGCCGTCAAGAATGACTTTTATGTCGATGATCTTCTCAAATCAGTTCCCACAGAAGATGAAGGCATTAAGCTGGCAAATGACTTAAGAGTACTCCTGCAAGAAGGTGGGTTTAACCTCACCAAGTGGATTAGCAACAGCAGGAAGATACTTCAAAGTATTCCAGAAGCTGCAAGAGCAAAGGAAGTAAAGACTTTGGATCTCGACTATGATAAACTGCCAGTGGAGAGAGCATTAGGAGTGGTATGGAATGTTGAGACTGATCACCTTGGCTTCACCAGCAGACAAGTCAACAAGAATCCTACACGTAGGAATATATTGTCAGTCATGGGAAGTATCTACGATCCCCTAGGAATGGTGGCTCCGTATGTCTTACAAGCAAGGAAAATCCTACAAACACTGTGCCAAAAGAAAATTAGCTGGGACGAAGAAATTCCCAAAGAAGAGTACAGAGAATGGGAGTCATGGTTGCAAGATCTCCCCAAGATAGAGCAAGTGAAAATAGCCAGATGTTTCAAACTAGCAACAATGTCACAACCATCGGAGGTACAGATGCACCACTTTGCTGACGCGAGTGAAGCAGGGTATGGAACGGTGACCTACCTCAGATTTGTGAATGGAACAGATGTACACTGCTCATTTGTCTCAGCAAAAGCAAGAGTAGCACCACTCAAGAAAGTTTCTATACCGCGTCTGGAGCTGACAGCAGCTACTGTGATGGTAAGGATTGACAACATGTTGAAGCGAGAACTTCACATGGACATTCATCAAACATACTACTGGACTGACAGCCAGACTGTGCTGAGGTATATAAACAATGAGTCATCACGTTTCCAGACCTTTGTGGCGAATAGAATTGAAGTCATCAGAGATGGATCTGAGCCCTCACAATGGCGATATGTGCCATCTGAAAGCAACCCGGCTGATGACTGCTCCCGGGGTCTGACTATGGATAAGCTGATAAACAGTAGAAGATGGTTTCAGGGACCAGAATTCCTGTGGCAAGAAGAAACCGATTGGCCAAGATGCGTAATCAACAAACATGAACCGCTTACAAGTGAAGACCCTGAAGTGAAGAAGTCGGCGTTACCGTCACCACAGTCTGTTCCAAGTGTTGAAGTTGGAGTAGTGAAAGCAGCCGTACAAGAAGATAGTGTTAACACACTTCTCAGCTACTTCTCCAACTGGATGAAGTTAAGAAGAATAGTTGCCTGGTGGTTACGTCTAAAGAAAATGTTGTTGATGAAGTCAAAGAAGTCAAAACCTTGTGAAGGAACCAAGAAGCTGTCTCTAGAAGAAATACAACAAGCAGAGGTCGCCGTCATCAAATTTGTGCAACATCAAACATTTTCCAAAGAAATCAGTGCCTTGAAAAATGGGACAGAGGTAAATAGTGACAGTGCAAAGGACGGTGAAGAGAAATCTGCAAGCAACAGAACTCCAAGCAACAGAGATAAAGAGAAGAAGAGGATTAGTAAAGCTAGTGCTGTATGGAACTTGGATCCGGTGTACACCAATGGACTCCTGAGGGTCGGCGGTAGACTTGGAAATGCATCCATACCAGAAGCAGCACAACACCCTGTTATACTACCTAAGGATCATCATGTATCAGACATGATAATTAGACATGTTCATAGTGCATGCAATCACCAAGGGAAGAATCATGTCCTGTCTGAAATGAGACAAAAGTATTGGATTGTCAAAGCCAGTGCTGCTGTCAAGAGAATCTTGAGAAGCTGTGTTATTTGCAAAAGAGTTCAAGCTAAAGTCAATACACAGAAGATGGCTGATCTACCTACTTGCCGAGTGCAGGCTGAAGAACCACCATTCACAAAGACAGGCATCGATTACTTTGGGCCGTTTGAGATCAAGATAGGCAGAACCATGAGAAAGAGATATGGTGTGATTTTCACCTGTTTAGCCAGCCGTGCCATCCACATAGAAATAGCAGAAAGTCTAGACACCAGTTCAGCCATCAATGCATTGAGACGCTTCATAAGCAGAAGAGGACAAGTGAAAGAACTTCATTCTGACAATGGCACCAACTTTACCAGTGCCAATAAGGAACTCTGTGAATCGCTGAAAGCGCTGGACCAAGACGTGTTACATAACTTTTCAACTACCCGTGGAATAGATTGGAGGTTTAACCCGCCTGCTGCCTCTCACCATGGCGGAGCATGGGAGAGACAGGTTAGAACAATTAGGAAAATTCTACATGCCATTCTTGCAGAACAGCATTTAAAGACCTGTCAAAATGAAGAACAGCTACGCACACTCATGTGTGAGATAGAAGCAACAGTCAACAGCAGGCCCCTGACACGAGCATCTGATGATCCCAATGACTTGAATGTCATAACCCCCAATGACTTGTTGTTGCTTAGATCTACCACGCCCATGCCACCAGGGAAATTTGACGACAAGGACATTTATGCCAAGAAGCGATGGCGCCAAGTCCAATACTTGGCAGACACGTTTTGGAAAAGGTGGAGCAAAGAATACCTTCCTACTCTCCAGGCCAGGCAGAAATGGTTACAACCCCAACGCAATATGAAAGTTGGTGATGTGGTGCTCGTCATTGACCACACAGCCCCCAGAAATGCATGGCCAATGGGAATCGTGGAGGAAGTTTACCCAGGAAATCAAGAACTAGTAAGGAGTGTAAAAGTGAGAACCAAGTCATCTGTTTTCCACCGCCCAATTAGCAAATTGTGTATGCTACTTGAACAAGACAATTAATGTCTTATATGGAACTGTCCATTGAACTTCTCCTAATATGGAACTGTTGTTATCAAATGGAGGATTTACAACTAAAGTGAACAGGATCTACAACTAAAGCTACTTATGTGTACAGAGACTGAATCAAGTCTTTATGAACTTGTCAAATGGTGTATACAGAAGTGTGGATTTCAACTACATTTCAATGTCCAACATGGAACATCTGCAGATTGCCCCTTGCCCCTTACATGGAACATTTGCAGTTTGCCCCTAGCCCCTTACATGGAACATTTGCAGTTTGCCCCTAGCCCCTTACATGGAACATTTGCAGTCTGCCCCTTGCATGTTTAGTTGATTCTTACATGGACAAATGCAGAACATTTGTGTGAACAGTTTGCTGAACCATTGGATAATTAACATTATTCTGAATCAACATGCAGGACTGCAATTATTTGCTTCATACAAAATGTATGAAAATGTGACAATTTGAAATGTTGTTAATGAACAAGATTGAATGAGCCTTCATTGACAAATCTGGTTACATCCTCACTGTCAAGAAGCATACCTGTATTCAGTCTTGTAATTGTTGCTTTATTCAAATGAAAAGTCTCATTTGAAATGTTTATTGTGCAGGATTGAATAGGTCTTCCCTGACAAACCTGGTTACACCCTCTCTGTTGGGAAGCATTTCAACCTTGTAACTGTTATGCTTTCAAATGAAAAGTGTCATTTGAAATATTTTATTGATTGTGCAGGATTGAATTGACCTCCTTGACAAATTTTGGTTACGTCCTAGTCCTTTCACTGTTGGGAAGTATATTCAACCGTGCACAAATTGTTGTTTGTTAACATTTTACATTAAAAAAATGTGTGTTTTTTCAAAGTTCATGCACACATTGTGTTAGGTGTTTGAGGCAAAAGTTTAAAACTTTCATTGTGTTTATAGTTCAAAATTTATACTCAAAAGTTCAATTCACTCAAAAATAAGAGATTGGACACTTTGATTCAAATTTCAGTGATAATTTTATTTAAGTTTGGAAACCTACATTCAAGCTCATATGTGGTTCTGAACTTCTTACATGTTAAAGTGATATACCAGATTTTGAACATAGAGTTTGTTTGGAATCGCCCTGTTCGTGTAACGTACGATTGGGGCCGGATATGTTAAGTCCAAATCTAGATTATCCCTTTAAGTATTTGGTTTTTCGAATATCCCTTTAAGTTTAACCCTTTACTTGCGGCAATGCATGATGGGACTTGTTGACAATATGGCCGCCTCGTATCAGCAAGTGATGGGATAACGTCTTTTACTATTTGCAATGATATGACAGTATTATAAGCCCTGTGATCCTGAAAGATGAGTTTTATGTGGAAACAATATCAGTGATTAAAGTGATAAAAGTGAATTTATAACAAGTTTCATCGTGGAGTTTCTATAACCAGTTGTAAGTCAGTAGCGTAGCGTTAACTATGGGAGCATAATTCATCGTGTTGACGTTGGTTCAGTTTGCTACAGAAACTTGTCATTTAATCAGTGAAACTGTCGTATTTTTGTGAAGTCAGGACAAGTCTCTTTAAAATGGTACAGCGGAGCTTGTTGTCATCCAACGTGAACACAATGTAGTCTTCTCTAAGCTCTACACTTGATTATTATCCAACCTCTTAATTTTTGTAACAAATCTGGTTGGTTACAGGCTTACAGCCATGATTTGTTTGCCACTTTACAAAAATTGGCACATATTGGGAATTGATTGACCTATTATTGTGATGATGCAAAAAAGAAACAATTGATTCATATTTAAGTTCTGCAGAGAAGTGTATCACCTGCATATATTGTCACTTGGCATTGATTTTACTTTCACAGCATTTCCAATCGCATCTGCATGATGGGCTTGTGGAATTATAGCCAATTATAATTGCGCACCACAATTCTAATACAAAAGTTAATTTGGATCTCTGGATTGAAACTATGGTTCTTTGGTGACTAAAATTGTGCTATTTTGCTTCGAGACCCATACTTGTACACTATCAATCATTCCACATCAAAAAAATCTCTGAGTTTTTGAGATCTTTGACGATGGAAATGCTATTGCGATTTCCATTTTATTTAATTGTTATTTTGTTGTTTGTGATGTTCCTTTTTGATAAAAAATACTATAAAGAGATGCTAGTCAGTTTTGCCAAAAATTTTTTTTGAAAAGTGTGTAAATTTGGGCAAAAGGCCAAAAAGAGGACTTTCTCCAGAATTACAGTGGGGGATTGCTTTTTTCCCTCATGAAATACTCTGATCCAGACTGACCTCTTGCTCTGTATAGACTTCCTCGTGTCCTTCCTCTTCTATTGTAAATGCTTCTTTTAATTTCAGATATTCTTCATGTTCCCTTTTCTCTTCCTCCTCCTTCCTCTTTTCCTCCTCTGCTTCCTGGAAAAGTACATGATACATAAACACATTGTTAATAATAGGATATCCAACCTATTTTTATTTCAACAGTTTTTTGGTCACTTTGGCTTTGGTTATTTTTCAAGTCAGTCCTATCAAAAATAATGAAATATTTTAGATCACATTGTCTGATTCACACTTTTGGGCATTCAAAGATTTGTATAATGGATGAATAAGTATAAAACCTAAAGCATTTAAATACAATTCTACTTCCCGGTGTGCAAGTTAATATTTTGATTGAGATTGTAAAACATCAAACTTTATTTAGGCTCTAATCTAAGCCCATTATTGGAAACTTGACCTGCACCATCTTGATCGTCTAAAAATTTCTGTATGCAGCTCCAAAGTAATTTAACACAAAAAGCTTCATTTATTGGTGCAAGGTTGTTGAGAAGATGCAAGACTCACTGATTGCAAGACGCACTGATTGCTTGACTGTTTGTTTGAGCCTAACCAACTTGCATCTGTCCCTGGGCAAGAAACTTGTCGCAATTGCCTCCTCAACCCATGCAGTATTGTGGAGCTGTTATGTGACAGATTCTAACCTTTTCAGCCTCTTCCTGCTTTTCTCGTTCCTGTTCCTGTGGTCTCTGTTCATCTTCAAGTTCTTGTCGCTTTTTTCTTTCTTCTCTTTCCTCCAACACAGCCTACAAATAAACCACAGCACAAAAACTCCACTGAATTATTATTAAGTATAGAATTAATTTTTTGTCTATCATTTATAATAATTAAACCATCAAATGAGCCATCTCAATTAAAGAATCCATTTTAAACTTATTGCACTTGTACAAGTGTATGTTTGACGCTTATACAAGTGTATGCATTTAAACAAGAAACCGACTATCCATTTTGGGAATCTGAAGAATACCATTCAGATTTACTGATGTTTGCCCTGTTATCTAACATATTGGTGTATCTTAAAAGCACTATATGATATCACACCACCCTTTAAATATTTAATTTGACAAATTTTGAAGACAATACATTGAAAAATATTTTTCAAAAAACTTGATTTTTCATAACAGTATAATTTGTGCTATTTTAAGCAGTTAGTGCGGAGGTAATAATAAAGCAAATTGTAAGCTTTAACATGATACCAAATATGTCTCTTTATATTGTTTCACTTTTGTTATGCAAAAACACCCAATATCTGAATTTTTAAGTATTTCTTTATTTGATAGGAATGCCTAGGCGTTCAGTAGGAATGAAAGGGATAATATGCTTAATTGAGAATAAGTAAAATTATGAGGTCATACAAAAATTGTTTATTTGTACACATACCTGTCTCTGTGCTCGTTTCTCCTCCTTCATCTCAAGTTTTCTAGCTTTCTTAGCTCCAATCTTTTTGGTTTCTCCTTCATCATCAAATTCTTCCCTGGGTAGTTCATCTTCCTCTGTACATTATTAAAGAGGAAAGTATAAATGATACAAATTGAGGAAAGAAAAATTTAAAACTGTTCAACCACACTTGCATTTAAATTCTGTTTACTTTGATGATACCAATTATCGTCCTCAGCGGGTGGAAGCTGAATTCTGACAGATTGATCCTCTTCTGAATCCTGATGCTGGTGGCGCCGCATTAATTATTAACTTAATGATGACATTAACACATTGTCCTTCTTTCCTTTAATATAAAATAAGATCCAAGTGCCACTATGCATGCCATTGCATGGCCACAATTATTTTTAAGGGGTGGGGTTCTCTTCTGCATCTGACAGAATGATACTTACAAATGTAAGTGCCCCTACTTTTACACAATTAATTATCCCCTTCTGACCGAGATTTGTCCCCCAAAATTAACAACAACAGCAACTTTCACTTTTAAACTGCACAACAGAGATGTATTCATGCTATATCCTTGAGGTTGTTTTGATTTCACCAGAATTTTCCAATGTTAGCATGTGGAAAAACACTTTACCTAGATAATTTTTGCACATGGAAATGAGAATTTCCACTTGTTAACAACCGGCGCTACTGTGTATTCCTGCTGGTGACACTGTTTTTATCTAGAGTATTCCCTCATGTGGAACTTCACACAGATACATGTATTTCCACATGTGGAAATACATGTGGAACTGCAGTTCGTCACATTCAATATTACTTTACCAAACATACCTTCACTGTCATCTCTTTGTCTTTGCCTCATCCTGTTCATTGCACCTCGTCTCCTATTAGCTGCTCTGGCAGGTACTGCTGCGCCCTCATTGCGAGCTCTTGGTGCTGGTCTCGGTCTTGCTGAGCCAGAAGAGGTTTCTGAAAATAACCAATTCAGACCGCTATTAAACAAATTATTTATTAATTAAATTCAAAGCCAACAATCAAGGTACTTAGCAATAGTAATAATATTATTAAAACAATTTAGTTTCTGCTTGTTTGAAATTGTTTGCATCATTTAATTCATATAGGCCTATAAAGTATTTATGTTCTGTCATTCATGAACAAATTAGGCCAGGCACTGACCAACCATACTTCAAAAGTTGAGGCCAGTACAACAGCAGGGTTTCTTTTTGCATATAAACTTAAATCTTGCATTTCATTTTCTGATTGATATGAAGCTTTGAAGATAAATAACAATAAATTAATAGGATCCATGGCCATGCCCATGATATATTATTTTGCAGTATTACCGTACATAGCAAACTTGAACTGCATATTTATGATGTTGCTTTCGGTCTAATGGATTTCACAAAAACATTTTTATAAAAGGTTTTGTTGTCAAACTCATTTGTGTTTCTGTTGTCCGATATAACATGCCCGGGCACAATCATTACATTATTTTAACCCGGTATTTTACCTACTACTGAGTACTATCATAAGTAGATAATCATAAAAAAAATATGGTCTACACAAACAAGACAAACAAACGTTTTCTACGAAAACAGTACCCTGGGTCTGGGACCCTGACAACATCACAATCAGAGCGTACAAGCAAAAAAAGAACAGTGGATATTACACTGGACTGAATGGAGCACACGGTAGACAAGCAATAATGAATTATTTTAACACTGTGAATGTACGGTATAGCTAATCACCCGGGGGTTCCATAGTAATGGTGAGGGGGGATATCAGGCGTGTCCAAAGATTCACGTAAAAAGGGTACTTTTTCACGGTCGGGCCCGTTA
>JAUMTS010655473.1:0-19747 GCA_032273385.1 Ophiopholis aculeata | reverse complement strand
TAATGATAATAAAAAAAACCACCAATGTCACATGTTGGTTCTTACGTCCCGTAGCTACGTACCGTTACGTGTAAATTCTTCACAACTATAGGGCAGATAATTAAGTACTGTAACATGTGAAGTGAAATTAAACTGATACACAAAGGTAAGTATAGCTCACCTGAGAACTTTCAGAACGTAGCACTGTTCCCTGTTCACTCAAATGTTGGACTGGTGATGTGATGCTCATTGGCCAGAAACCACCGGAACGTGATGGTCTCTGACGCAATAATGAGGTGTAATCCCCAGAAAGTTTGTGCCGATTCTGATGTTTGTTGAGGTCACTCCTCTTCGTTTTAATATAAATGGATATGAAAAGTACTATTATATTTTTCATAAAAAGTTAGTCACAAAATTATGTCCCCACTGCTGTGAACGTATTGCAGATTGACTTTAAGTTGTTATTGGTTGTCATTTTTTCATAGTTTTTCAAAAAAAAAATGTAAACAAGGTAATACACGTGATTAATGAGACTATTTGAATCCAAACAAATGTTCTACTTCACATTTTTCTTTAGGTGTCTTATCTCAATCTGTAAAGGACTCGTGCTTTGAATTCAATACTAACGGAGGTGGTATAAAGCTGTCAAATCTTCTAAGCGTAGCCAATGCCTCAAATATCTTTGTAAATGGTTGTAAAGTCGGACAGAATATTGCATCATCAAGTTCTCAATACGCTATTCAAATCAGCAAGCCTAGCAACGGTGCAGCGGACGTACGAAACTGTCTTATTGCTGATAATAAGAATCTAGGGGGAATTGACGTCACAACAGAACAACAACGTAACACAGATGCGGGAAATGTGGTCAATTCAAATTTCGTAGTAGAAAACACCATTGTTCAAAACTCTTATGGCTCTGAGATGATTAAAGTCACATCAAACCCAAGTGCAGCCCAGCCCCTTCATTTTAGGATAGAAGGAAACTTGTTCATGCATAACAGCCCACTTGACTCAGCCAACATAGTAGATATAAACGGTGCATACGTTAACGTTGATTCAAATATTATCTACGATAACACAGGAAGAAGTGTTTTAAGTATCCAACAGCCAAACTTAGGTATGATGACCCAAGAATGTACCAACAACCTACTGTACTACAACATTGGAATGCAAATCAATAGCAAATACACGATTGTTAACGCTGCAAATGGCGTGCGTTATCACCAGAATACGATCCACAACTCGGCAAATGTATATGAAATCGAAGCTGTCAGAGGAGGAGACATTTTAGATACTAATATTAACGTACTTCTAGCGACCAATAATTGGTGGGGACCTGACTCTCCTGAAAACAGGTTTAGGGACTCTACAAATGTTGCTGGGTATGCTACAGTCGTGTATGAACCAGTACTAGAAGCACCACCAACACAGATTCAAGATCGTAAGTAGAGCATAAATGATACAGTTAAAGTTACCGGTACTTTATCGCATAATACGCTTTGCGGTTTTGCGATATGAGTTTATCGGTCTGTCACACACTGTTGTGATTGGCTGATTGTTTGCATCAAAATCAATTGACTAATGTTCAAGATTGGTCGGACATGAGGTAAACACACACATACGGTCAAAGCGTACTACGCAATTTCGGAGCGGTGGCTTCCGGTTTCACTAGAATCCGTGTGTAACAAGGAGTACCCACAAATGACACGATTTTATTTTTAATTTCTTTAAAAAAGTTAATTCTTTCTTTCGTTGTTGCCGTTTTTTGTTCATTTACCCCAAAAAAGCAGGCTATGTAGATAAGATTCACGAAGAATTAGATGTGATTGCTTAACTTTGTTTTTGATTGTTTTACGTAGGCCGGTGTCCTATTGGATACAAGTGGTTAAATTCTGGTGGTTACTGCTATGGATATAAAGGCGGTGTCGACGATTATGACTCGGCAGTTGCGCAATGTCAGGTAAAGTCATAGATTTTATTAAACAGTTGTGACCACATAATTATCTAGGTTTCTCGATGGACGATATTCAGTTTAGACAGATACTAAAATGAATTCTTGGTAAAAACTTGCTATATATCAGCAAACATTCCATTAGGACATACATGTACAAAGACCATGCTGAGTCAGCATTGCTGACCGTTTGTGTGGGTGGATCATCATGCACGACTAAGTTTGGACATTTGTAAATAGACCTTTTCAAATATATCGGACATGTTCGGAAATCCTGTCCGAAAGTTGTCTTATATTAACAAAAATGAGAAGTTTTGTTCTGTTAAAACTTTATACGCGAATACAAAAATACCTCTTGGCAGCCAATCCCTGGTCGATAAAGTTGTGTGGACGTGTATTGATCCAAAAAAAGGAATGGTTCGATTCGGATTGAAGTAAATTTTACACAATTTTTTTTCTGATTTGTTTAAAGTTGAAAGCAAAGCGAGTTATCAATATAGTAGGCCAATGTAATGGTAAATTTCTTTGCTAACAATGCTAGTGTGTGTGATTACATTTTTTTTAATTTGCTTCAGCTCGACGGGGCTACGTTAGCCGACGCTCCTAACATCTTTTATGATTACATGCAACTATTCGAAAGCATCCGTGTTGCCCAAATGCATTACACTAACGGCGAGCATCTTGTTTGGGCTAAATCGACTTCAGGTTGTATACTTAACACTACGCCATCGCCCAATGTTAAGGTATGCGATAAATCACTGAGTGTTAGTGTACTTAAGTCTTAACATGATTATAACGAGATGATAATAGTACACAAACATAATAATTTTGTAACATAATAATCAGCCATTACTTATCACTTTGGAATATATTTCAACAGGCTTGGAGTGTATTTAAAACAGGTATGGTAAATTCTAAAACGAGACCTCTTCAGTCTTCAATTTGTATTTGTCTAATTAACTGATCATATTATGGAAAGCACTGATAGCTCACTGCTTGAGGCTACCCTCTTAAGATAATGTCAAATATATTAATTTGTATCTTTAGTGTCTTTTACTAAAGTTGTTTAATTAAAATGCCTGTCAATTATATTTTCAATGCTGTGTTCTTATTTTTGTTTTTAAAGATACATGTTATTTTGAGAAAAAAGACACACTAATCTAGTCACCTTATTCCGCCATTCAAAATACTGCTATTACAAAGTTCTGTCTTATTTTGTTAACAGGATTGTTGCCATGTGATAGATCTGTATGATCTGAATAATCCCTTTGAAGTACCTCCTCAACGAACACAGTGTGACGCCAGACATGCATATGCCTGCATTAGAATGCCAAGTACTAACTTCTAAAGAAAATAAGAAAAATAGCTTTAAGAATCATCATTTCGAAAATGTAATCTTGTAGATGATAAAATGCCTGAAAAATTTCCACCATGAAATAAAAATGAAATATACTATTATTAATAGCCGCATGGCAATTGAAATGTGTAAGTTATTTATATAGTTTGTTAAGTGATTAATTTATTTATTTTGTCTTTCCAAAGGAACAAGTTGCCCAAACTTCTGCTTCGGAAATGGTGTTTGTAGGCCTGGCGATACATGTGATTGTTATGATGGATGGACTGGGACATTGTGTGATACATATCATTGCAACGACGTCAACGATTGTTCTGGATTTGGTGAATGTGTTGGTCCAAATTTGTGTAGATGTCGCGGCGGATGGCAAGTTAGTTATAACTAAAATATTTATGTTATAGTCCTGTATATGTGTCTTGTTGTTCCTTGTAACTTAATTCATTTTTTAATTGATAAGTATTTAATAACTTTTTAAAGTTCCTTTACAAGAAAGAAAATACACCGTCTTGTTATTATTTGTTAAGCTCTTGATTTTTGTATAGGTAGATAGCTATGGTCATTGTCTTACCATTTGTACGAAATAAGACAAGCTTGAGTAATGTAAGTATCTATAACGTGACGACGTTCGTAGATAGTTCTTCAATTCAACAAGAATTTTCCTAGCATTGTCACCTGTCACAGTTCAACATTCCAAGTTAACCTAAAACTGTCAGAAATGTAAGATTTTCATCCATTTGTGGACTTTAGATGCAGCCGAATATCTATCATACAAAGACAATGTTAAAGCATAATGCAGATTACCAAAAACGATATTATTATATAAGTCTTATTTAGGTGGTCGCAGTTCCAAATATAATCGTTTTTGTTTTTTAACAATTATCACCATCATTATTATTGTGATCATTTTGTCCGTCCCTGCTGTGTTTTTTACTGTCATAGGGACGAGCATGTTCGATCAGTTACTGCAGCCGTTATGATCGGTGCAAGTCGTGTGCAAAAGAAATAGGATGTGGCTGGTGCGACTCCACTCAATCGTGCATTCCAGGCACACCCTTTTCTCCGGATATAGGGCAGTGTGGAAATTGGTTTTATTATGGCTGCTTTACTCCTGGAGGTTGTGCCAACATGTCGAGCATGATTGATGTAAGTATATAAATGTTTAAACAAGCTTAACACACACTCATCCAACCCGTAAATTTCACACCGCACACGCGATAATTGTTTTACCTATTAAGTCTCCTATAATAATATATCAGCGCAGCATTATTTGGTAGGATTGTGTCTTAAATTAGTTTCCATTTTTTTGTTACTTAATACTCCTCAGATTTTTGACTGCGAATTTCGACAATGTGAGACCAGAGCTATTGATACAGACAAGGAAACGTGTGAAAGATGTTTGGATATGCAGACTTGCTTCTCAGATCAGGTATGGTGCATTTTATGGAGTCTTAAAGCAAGAGTAAACAACCAGATGCATGACTTTGAAGTTGAGCATGTAATAGGACCGCGTGTGCACTCCCAGTGTCACAATAAAGTATCTACAAGCCTTTCACCTCCATAGGAACTTTGAGCTAGTAACTGCGTAGGTACTGTGACCCCTAAGAACTTTGGAGTACACACGCAGTTGTGTTGAATGCTCTTACTAGGACCCTACCTCATCATTAACTGAAGAGTTATAATGGACACATGTTATTTTAAACAAGGAAATTGAGATGATCTTGTGACAATTTTAGAACTTCTTAAGCAAATCCCTAATTTTCCTTTTTCGTCTATTATTTTCTTTATTTGAGTAATGTTCATTCACAACATATTGCAGGGAGACATGTGCAAAGTGTGGGACGAGAACAGATGCCCGTCAGGTGTTATCTGCAGCCAATATGATGACGACAAAAGAATTGATAACGTCGAAATAGCTGAAGATGTTAGAGTAATAGACATTAATCAGTTCACCTTCTATCGCTGCCCGATCAATGGAGATGGTGCTCTTGAAGAGCATACGTTATTCATTACTAGCCCGACAGTTGAGGTGATAACGGGTGATATTATCGCTAGCGAGCAGGTAGGAGGCATACTACATAGAATCAACGCTGTGGCTAATCAAGGTATGTTTTCTTTGCGTTTTACTAAACGAGAAGTGTACGCTTTTTCCAGTGAAATATTATGCGCAATCCGAGTATATACAACTAGATCACGCTTTTGGAGTTCTAACTTCGATCGAAAGGGTTCCCACATGATGAAATTTATTCGCTTTGATGTTCTTTCTTGTAATTCCGTAGCTTTGTCGTGGCTGTGTACAAAAATGTATGTTGATGTTTCATATCAACTTGACATCTCAGCTGCTTCTTACCCTTATGTTTGGATTAGAAACATCACGTTGGATATGTACTCCTCTGAGTATGCGATCCATGGATGCCGATTATTTGACCAAAGCTTTATTAATATGACGCCTCTCTGATCTTTGCCATGCATGTTCCTTCACTAAGCTTATTATGTCTTTATTACACTAGCGCGATAATGTATGCCATGTCGTAATGGTTGCTTTTAGTCTTTAAAGCACATCCATGCGTCGATTTTTTTATGTCTCGTTTCTTTCCTTTCGTGTTTTTATTTTCAGAGCATCACACACTTCTAATGGGACGTGAAGTGGACATAGATGAGGTCGTCACCTACGCAGATTTGAGTCAACCAGTAGAACTGCAGAAGGTTGGAGAATACCCAATTCCGAATGACAAACCAAGCGATATTTTCATCACGGATTTGGTAAATGGAAGTATACCTGTAAGCGGCGGTAGCGTGGTGGGATTACCCACAGGTAATTTTTTGGGGGCCTTCTCCATGTAGAAAAAAACCCAACATTTTAATAATTTCAACCTGTATTGTAATTGTATTATGTGGATGATGATACAAGCTTTATATGTTGGACAGGTGGTTAAAATGAAGAGACCTGAATACAAAATGATCAAGCAGTGCAATATAGCGTCACTGTTGATAACTATAGTTTTGTGTGCATACATGGTATTATGTATCGTTTGCATCGCCACTGACTTTGTGCGGATCATTATAAATCAGAACCCGGAAGGATATATCAATTACAAGTATATCAGTTACAAGATGTTACAGTGACGTTAAGTTATCCATTTAGGGAAACAAGTTGAGGTTCTAAAATTTGACATTATAGCCTCATAAAAACAGTAGTGCGTTCTAGGTTTTGGGACTATTTACATAATTAGCATATATTCTTTTTCCTTTACTTTGTACATGCAGGTACAACCCCATACAGGTGTCTCGGAGCGAAATACTACAGCACAGACCACCCCAACGACCACTTTACATCCACATTCATTTTCTTGCCTGATAATGCTGCAACACAAGGATACTCAGTAGGTGACATTCTGGTATCGGACAATAATGGTCTTAACATGGAGGAAGTCATAGACGTGGTACAGGAGAATGTGGCTGTGTATCTTCATACGGAATTACTGAAGTGTACCAGAAGTTCGACATACTCGCAGTAAGTGGAAACTACATTTGTGTATCAACATTGTTTTATATAGAGAGAGTATCAAAGTTTAATGTTCCGAAGTGAATTAAACATATCCAGTCAGGCAATAATACCAGCACTTTGAACGCGCCTTAGCTAGCAGATTCAAAGCGCAAACATACAAACAAGACGAAGACAATGGAAAAGGCTATTAAAAATAAATAATTTTTGTTTTGAAATTGATAACACTTAAAGAGCTACGAATAGCAATAGGAAGCATGTGCTACAATCTGACAGCAGCCACTGAATAGCTCTATCCCCGGAACACGCCTGACTGTCTTTGGGACCACAAGGTCAAGAACAAAAATATTTTTTTCGCTGCAATTATTGAAGCCATGCAAACTCGTTGTCTCATTTGAATATAATAATGGCCTAACTCATTGATCTCATTTCTATTAACGAATCAATAGATTTATTTATTGATCACAGTTTTTGAAATAATTATTAACTATAACATTAATGTCATAACTACTTTTTACTACCTTTTAGATTCAATCAAATTTCTTCCACGGGACAGAATAATGTCATTGACGTCACATGTCCGGGTGGACTCGGAAGAGCAAGGTTGCTGATCTTGGACAGTGGAATATCCATTAATGACCTAAACCTTTCTCAAAATGACGTCATACTGGGAAGTGCTGGTAGTAAGTTCACTGGAAAGGTGCGTTGTTGTTAACGGGGAGTTACCCAAGAACCTTAACATTTGTGTTGTTAACGGGGAGTTACCCAAGAACCTTAACATTTGAAAAACATAAAAGAGGAAGACTTGCAAGTCGTTAATGGACAGAAGTGACCTTATACACTTTGAAATGTAAAGAATTGTACCTCCGTTTCAAATCGTGGTTAAAGGAAAGAGCAAATATGTTCTGACCGAAATTATGATTATGTCAATAATTATGTAAGTTGCCTCCTATAATCAAAGCATTCTGGTGTAATTGCACTGTCGTGATAATGAAGAAGCTTGATTCAGACATGTTTTTTTACCGTTTGCAGATAATTTTCAAGATTACATTAACTGGTTACATCCTGTTTGAAATAATCACCTTCCAAACTGCTAGCGAACTGTTAACAATACTAGATCAATCCAACCTCGCATCTTACATAGAAGATGGCATGGGAGACACGGATTTCAGCTTTCATTATGCATTTTCAGAACAGGTATGATAAGCGATCAGTTTTAAAATAAATAGTCAACCGATTTCTCATATTATGTGGTTTTTTTATTATTCAACCCGGTGTAACGAACTTGAGCGTCCCCCTTGAGCATGATGAATGATTGGCCCACCCCCATTGAATTCAACGGAATATAGTTGGTTAATTGAAACGAATAATGCAAGTACAAGTGCGTTACTCTATAGTTTAATTGTTATCTGGCTTATCCTGCACTCTACACTAGGACGCTTTAGAACATGAAACCGAGATCCAACCAAGCTTGTGAAACAGGCTTGGAACTATCCATGGGTTTGCCATGTGGTTTGACATGGACTAAAGATGTTTACAACGCATACACATCCAAGCTAATAATTCGGTTCAGATTAATTGAAATCGAATTCTGTATTCATGGTCATGTATCTATACTTAAAAATTTCGCTTGTTATTGCTTATCATTGTCTAAGTAGCTGCTTAGTATTTAAATACTTAAAAACATTTGATTTGTCTCTACTCAGCAAGATACCCTCGAATGTTCCGGAGATATCCAACTGAGCTACAAGCCCCAACTTATGTTTACGTTAAAAGTATCTGATGTGCGTGGACTCGAGTCAATTGGAATGGGATTCAAAGGAAGCAAGAATTCGACCACTCAGTTCCAGTGCAAAGTCGAAAGTGGGTATGTATTCAATTTGTACACAATCTTTGTCAAAAAAAGGTCGTGTAAGTACGAAAAAGAAATATTTTGTTACTTTTGATAAGATCCGTAAATGGTCCATCAATTACGTGTTTTGCGAGTATCTTTGAACTGTTCTGTAAGCAAATTCTTGCGAATGACTAACATTCAAACCAACCGAATGTGTCTCATTCGTAAAATTAGTATGAGTTTATGAGATAAATATCAGCTTTCATTCAACACTGAAGTCTATACAATGCTTCATTCTGAAAATTAGACCTTACTCTTCTATATTTTAAACTTTTCGTGTGTATGGAATAAATCCTCTATAAAAAAATGTACTAATTAGTGATAAAACCATTACTTTTCCCTCAATATACCAGGTTTGAAAGTCTAAGTGTAAACCTTGGACAAAAGCAGTTGGATTATGCCCGATTTTATATCGGTGGAGTTCCGTTTGTTGCAAAGTTTAATGAAAATGTTCAGCTCCGTATTGATTCACAATCAACGGTAAGTACATTTTGTTGGGTGTGTATTGATATCTATTATTAATTTCCAAACAATTGTTATCAAAAGATGGTTAATTAATATCTTTCCCTATTTATGTTCAATTCAGATCACTGCTGAAGCCAACTATACTGATATTACAACGTGTGAGCATGAGTATGTAGCTATGAGGAGACAAAGAACAGGGATGTCCTTTTACAACATAAATGTAAGTGAATAAAATGTTTTCTATTATTTATATATATTATTTGCATCTTGACAGATATTGTATTGCGATATTCGATCTTTAAAAAATGACTTTGATATTAAGACTAACACTTTACTGCTTTGAACAGTGCTGTTAGTTAAATGGAATACAATATAGTACTCATAATGTGTATGCACCATTGATGTATTTTGTGAAGTTACAAATACAGTATAGACAAAAAACAAGTCTCTCCTTAATATTTTAATTGTTTAAAAAAAAAATCAAATTCTTGCAAAGTGAACGCAATATTCTGTATGTTTATTTTGGTATTTTGCAGCCTTCGTGTGAAATAGACTCATCTGCAACTTTGGAATTTGACAAAATCACAGTTGGTGCGCAAGATGCTGGTGTGATTGCAATGCTAAATGTGGATGTTTCTGCCAGTGTTCCTCATTCTGGAGCCATTTTTGAAAACCTCGATGCTGGTGGACTCGTTCCAACATGGCTTCAATTTATACGTACGTATCCGTAAAACTAGATATATAGTTCTAGAATAACGTTAAGGTAGCTACGAAGTAAGATTGGTTGTATTTTGTCAATAGTCAAATTTGCAACAGTTTTTCTAAGTTCCAAAAGCTAAGGGCCAGCAGTGCAATACATTTGTCTTCAGTGGTATTTGGGAGTGGAACTTGCTACCATCTTAGTAAAATCCTCCGAAAGCCACTTTTTATCTTGATTTGTATGATATGTAGCTGTTTCATCTAAGGTGCAAATATTTTAATATGTTAATATATTTCATAATGGTTTAATATGTGCTTTAATATTATCTGTAAGGACCTCAATGGAAATAAGCCATTTTAAGGGCATTCTTGGGCTATCCTTGGCAATTAATGTTTCACTTTTCATGTTTTGTAATTTGTTGTATTTAAAAGATTTGTATAATGAACTGACGTATTGTTGTTTTGTGTTTTAGAAGTGCAAAATTAAACTATATATGTATCTGTCTGAAGGTATGTGTACGACTCTATTATCTGGCCAGATTTGTCATGTTAGTTTTGTTTTAAGCCTGTAACAATGTGTCTTGTACTACTCCTGGTAGAACCATTATGCTTAAGTAATTTGAACTGAATCCATGGTTAAAACTTATGTCGCATCAAATTTATTGCTTCTTCGAGATCAAATCTTTATTCGGTGTATCACGCGGAAAGTCTGGTATGTTGGACTCCGGAATCTTTTCCACCGTTTTTTTTGCTTCAAATTCTGTTGCATTTTTAAAATGTGGTTCTTGAATAACACAGTCGTAATGACACAATGTAAATGAAAACAATTTCATAAAATAAACCCCTAATAATAACTAATACCCTTTTTCAGTTGGAGTGACCAGCAACACGATTACCACAGTTTCTGGGGCAGGTAGAGGAGTATCATTCCAAAAATCAATAGAGATACATAAATCTGTCACGGGAAATATTTGTGCGGGATACTGCTTTGATCCAAATGCATCGTTGATGGTATCCAGGGGAACAGAGACAAACAGTTTAACTCTGCATGGATCTTACCAAACAGACGATATCAATGATAACAAGAACCGTTTAATGCCAAACGGTTATCAAGGGATCGCTATTAGGTAGGTAGAGAACGGGAAGATTAGTTGTGGAGCAGATTGTTTGGCAGAATAGCGAAATTCCAAGCCTATGTATGAAATAGTGAAAACTCAAGGTGCAAGCGAACGTCACTGATGTGGGAAGATATACAACTCTATAATTCGTTGTACATTTATAACCTACAACCTGCTGAAAAAATGGGCAAATTTTACATTGAAAAAATATAAGAAACTCGCGAAATTACTCCAAACTTGCCGCATTCGTCAACATTAAATTTGTGTAAAAAAGACCTACAAAAAGAAAGCTTTTTCTATTTTTGTGAGCCAACTATGTATCGGCAGTAAGTATTTTCACTGACTCTAAGTTTTGGTTGTTTCTCTTATATAATGTTAACTTTTATTTTGTTTATCCAACACTAGGGAATGCGTGGAAGCAACATTTGAATGTTGCTCATGCGCCAGCAATGTCCCAGGGAAAATAGACCCAACAACTGGAGACTGTCTTTGTCAATGTGTGTGTCCAGATGGTACTCCAAGTGTAATGGTAAGAAATGTGTGTTTGTGAGGGTGTATGTGTATGCTAAGGATATGCATGTGTGACGGATGGGTGACTGTTGGTGAGTGTTTGATCAGTGGGCTTTGGGGTTTGTTTGTTTGGTGTGCGAATGTTCAGGTATGAATGTAGGTAAATGTCTCTTAAATGCATTTTCTTTCTGCTAAAGAGTTCTGAAAAAATTTAATTTTCTAAAAAACTTAAATACGTAAAGTTTAAAAAACGTAAAACCCAAATGTGTATCTTTTTGTACAACCTACGAACATTTAAAATCATCCAAATATACAGCAACTACTTTCACTAAAAAACATCATTTGATACTGTTTCTCACAGTACGACGGCACCTGCCAATGTACCATATGTCCAGATGGAATGACTCTGCAAAGAGAGTCTTTGTCTCCTCAATGTCCGTGCTTATGCGAAGATGGATCAGAAAGAGAAATGGAAACTAACGGTTCATGCCCGGTAAGTTTAAAAAAAAGTCAACGGAATTGTGAATTTCCATAGTTTGGGAAGCTGCTATTTAATTAGTAAGTATAAGTGATGACAAGATGTGCTCTCCATCATGTTTATGATGTCGATGCACACCTAAATAAAGCATTTTGATTGTGATAATTTATCAGAGCCAGAGCCAGTCTAGATTTACCAGAGCCTCAGACCAGGTTGTGTGGATGGTGGCGCTCATACAAATTTTAAATCAAAACTTTTCTGGATAATGACGCTCTTTATTTTGACTAATACGAAACGGGACATGTCATTTTGTCCTTTAAACTCTAACATCATGTTAATTTTTAAACACTTTAAAAAAACCTTCTTTAAAACATTTCATTTGTCAACTCTGTTTTGTTTAAATTCCATGTAGTGCTCGTGTGAATGCGACGATGGATCTTCTGACACAATAGCAGGAAATGGCGAATGCCCATGTCTTTGTGAATGCAAAGATTGTAGTATATCAACCCTAGAGCAGTCAGGTTGTGAATGTGAAAACACCTGTCTACCTTGCGGTCCCAATGAGATACAGGTGTGGAAGGATTGTGAATGCACCTGTAGGTTACATAATGATTGTGGAATCCCACCAACATGTGTTCTTGGAAGAAAGGGGTCACAGTGTGAACAATTAGACTGCTTTCCATGTCACGGTAAGTCACTAATACAGAGTTAACCATTTCAATGGGTGGGGATTATGGTGCAATTTTAAGACTTTAAAAACAGTGCCATGGTACTGTATGTTACATATTATAATTATAAAGTTAACATGAAATTCAAGCTTTCACTGTATATTTTATGAATTACATCTCAGCTTGTTCTGGGAATGGTGTTTGTACCAGCAACCCAGGTCAATGTACTTCAAGATGTCGATGTGATAGACGTTGGACCGGCCAATGTTGTGATATAAGATTGCCTCGTCGTCTTTGGGGTGACCCGCATCTGGAAACATTGGATGGTAAGCAGCCGTAATTTGAAGTCTGAAAGATTTCCGGAAATGTGAACAAGTAAAACAGATTTGTTACGTCCTTAGAATTAGATCGTTTGAATTTAAAATATTCAAATTTATCTGTCACTGTTAATCTCGTAAACTAAAAGCTGAAGTACCACCATGGCCAGTTTTGCCCATCAGCAAAACTTACTTACACCTACTTACTTCATGGCAGACAGCACAGAGTTAACATGGATACATTGCAACCTTCAGGAATTCCCTATATCTACTTATACTTGAAAGCTTGACAGAGCCTAGTCAGGCTTGTTTTTACAAGTCAAGACACTCTCAGACCTAGCATGATGAGTGCTGATAACATACCTGGGACGATCCCCTAGTCTTTTCGATTAGGTCTGCAACTTTAAAGTGTCCAGGTATTGGTACACGGGACCTCCATTTTACGCGACTCTCCGAACCACAGCACGCCATGCACCCACTGTGGTATTAGCACGTTTGAGACCACAGTGAGTGGGGTAGAGGAGAAATCTGAGACTGAAAATTGGGCTTCTCACGTGAGAATTTAATACTGTTTTACCGAATATGATTTTGTTTTTGACATGATTGCAAAATTTTCGGGCCGATAGAAACATTTTGGGAGTCTCAGAAATTCTTATGGTGACTGTTGGATTCGAACTAGGTTTCTCCCGACCAGAGTCCATCGCGCTGGATCACTCGGACGTCTCTACCGCTTTTTATAACTGACTTCGAAGTTATGAGAGAGTCTTTTTTGCGAAAAAGTGTCTGATATATAATTAAGTACCTTTTATTGTTGTTTTTAGGCATACCATACGATTACTTTGGAATAGGAGAATTTGTCTTTTGTAGAAGCCAAGAAAATGATTTCGGAGTCCAAACTCGTTTCTTTGCGTATGAAAGTGCATCGTTGATCGGAGCTGTAGCAGTAAAGGCTTTATCTGACATTGTAACTATAACAACACCTGGAACCAATGCGACAGATTTGCCATATCTAAGGTGAGAACTCTCACAAAACGTTATTAATTCGAATCTCAGAAGAGATGTTATGAAACTATTTTTAATTTCTATAATATACAAATATTGCAGTTGAATTAGAGAAGACACTATTATGAAATTAACTTTAAATTAATTTTTCAGTTGAATAACTAAGAAAAGTAAACACAATATTTATTTTCTTCATTCCGATATTATTATATTCTTCACTCATCCTAGTCGCATTTCTTTATTTTTAGAATTAATGGAGAGTTGCATGATATCTCAGAAGGTTTTTCCACCATGTTAGGGAATAATACCGTCAAACTTGATGTGGAAACTCCAAGTAATCCTGCAGACAATCTAAAGGCAGTTCTGTCGCTCCCATTTCAGTCTGGTAAAATATCAATTTCATAATGAAGTTATTTATATTAATTTGAAGTTATATGCATTGTCAAATGTTTGCTTTCAATGTTACGTTTTAAAATTATGACAAATGAAAACACCGAATTTCGATATCCACATAGAGAACATTTGCCGGTTCCCGCACATAGCGGGCAAGGAAATAGTCTATATTACACCACTCTACGAAAAGTATATACAAAATAGATGAACATATGTTTAGTTCGAAATTAGGGAAAGCACATTTAACATTATTTAAAGTTTAGATTTGATGTACAGTCAGATCCATTTTCAGACGAAATATTAAACAAAAACATCTTTCACCCAGGCCATATTGCGCCTGGCGCACTAAAACATGTATTAAACGTTTAAAACCTAACTCTAAACTTCTTTTTTCCCTATTTCATCAGGCACTAATCTCAGTATCGAAGTGCGATATAGCGAAGTAATGAGCAGGCAGTTCATCAACATGTTATTTGGTCCGAACATTGATTTCATTGACAAAACCGAAGGATTATGTGGGTTAATGGACGACAATGAGGAAAACGACTTCACGGGATCCGATGGAACATTGTTTGAAGATTCCACTGAATTTGCAGAATCATGTAAATTAACTTTCTGTCACCATTTAAGTTTATGCTATGCATTTGTGTATTGGTTTTTATACTAAATAAATACGCAGTTTGGTTCAAATTGTAAACATAAACACACCTGTTAAAGTAAAACAACTAAAGTGTGAAGAGTATCTTCAACAAGGTTATTTTGTGTTATTTAATGTAAAGTATTAATCATTTGTGTACGAATTGTTTGAAGACAATCGCAGTTTGATCCTAATTGTAGACATAAGCAATTCTGCAATGAAATACTCACGCTTAACCAGTATTTTCAGCAACGAGGCTTTATTTGCATGCAAAAGAGCCAGTGTTAAGATAGGTAGAAAGATAAATCGCGAAAATAAAAAATAAAAACGCTTAAAAAACTCCCTTATATATAAACATCTTTTTATAAATAAAATGTTCTCTGACATACTTATTGATATCTTTAAATCTTCAATGTACATTAATTTTAGGGCGAATTTCAGAGTCTCATGACGATTCTGGAACTTTAGGAAGTTGGGTCTGGGGCGAGTCGAATTTCCACCAGGATGACGTCATGGATATTTCATACACAGATCCTACTTTTGTACCAATATATGATACTGGAGAATTGTCGGAAGATGACTTACAGGTACGTTTTATGACACAATCATGAGAAATCATCGGTTTTGGTTAAACACTGATGATTTTTCTTGAAAAATAGCTCGTAAGTGAATCAAGTACAATTGCGAGTTGTTAAAAAATGTTTTCAGTTCATTAAAAAACTTATTTTAGGTTTTTCATGTTTTTATCTAATAGTACCGTATTTGACATGAAAATGGAAAATGCCGACTTTTCGTTGACGGTACCATCACTTATTGAAAAATGGAATTTACTGAAACCAATATTTGTCTTAAATAAACCCTTCATGTCCTTTGAGAAGGTATCATATATAACACTTGTAAATATTATGGTGAGTCCCCGGGGTTGAGTCTTACATATGGTGAAATGATAAAGTTCAGAAACTATACTTACATTTTTGCTTTTAAGATGGCGACTAATGTATGCATGAATCTCGGAGTCACAGGAAGCCTTCTGGATGGGTGTATCTACGATGTTGCAGTTACAAAGGATACCTCATTGGCAGAACAGGAAGTCTTTAAAGGTAGCTCATCAATTATTTGAATTTTAGTTATGTTTCTGTAAAAAAATGAAAATCTCATAAAATTATATTGTAACAAAAGATGTTGATTATTTGACATAAAACAGCACTTCATGATTTTATTGTCAATCTTTGAACTCATTTCAGGTTGCCCATCTCAGTGTTCAGGAAAGGGCCGATGTGTGGATGATACGTGTGAATGTCTGGATGGGTGGTCAGGCGAAGATTGCAGTACAGGTTAGTATAAAGTGGGTATGAATACGAACCACAGTGATCAAGAACCGAGGTTAGGAACAAGATAGAGCTCGTACTTTTTGTAACTGAAGGGGTTTCTTTTTAATATACAAGGGTCCGAATGGATATTTCTATTATGTTAGATGATTGTCAATTTATGACTTAAAAGACAGAAATAAATGGTCGCTGGAGATTTAGAAACGTTCGCACGTGTCTTCATGGAGTAAATGTGTTTACCAACAACATAAAGTAATAAATATACTTTAATTAATTACATTTGTACAGGTTCCTGTAGTATACAATGCGTCAATGGTCAATGTCAGGCGGGATTCTGCATGTGCGATGTAGGATGGGAAGGCCTTGTGTGTGATGTCAAAGGTTTGCATAGTTATCTTTCTCTCATAGTCTTAATGAAATAGCTGACTTTTAGCTATTCATACCGGGCAGAAGATTAACGCTTTATACAAATGATGTAACAATATGTCTTAAGACGTCCAGTGGTCAATATTTCTGCTGATAGACTGCTGCAAGTATGTCCGTATTTTTATTGCAATAATATTACTTAACCTGCTACTTAGTTTAGACGCCTAAACATTCGAGTAAAATGTCTCCTGTAATGTGTCCGCTTTGCTACTTAGTTCAAGTAAAATATGTCCTGTAATGTGTCTGGTTACAAAGACGGATGTAGATGAGACCGCGCGCGGCCCTCGTTTTACAGCTAATTCACAGAATTCCAGTCTATTTTAGGATTGTGTCTGCCATACGAACCCCTCCTTTTACCACTTTTGTTCACTTGGCTCCCTCTGTTATCAGTTTCTTATCCTTTTTAATGTGGCTTTCTTTCGTAGCAACTTGCTTTAATGTCAACAATTGTACGGATTTGGATCATGGCATTTGTTTAACCACGGATGTTTGCAGATGTAGCACAGGATTTACAGGTATATAAGAAAGAAGAAATTATAGTCTAAACATTAAATGTAGCCTCGTATAGAGCACGATAATCAGACAATTAAGTATTCAAAATACTGTCGGACACCAAAAACATCATAGGATCTGGATTCTAAGAGTAAGGAATGGTATTTATAACAAATGGGTAAGGTCAATAAATGTACGGTTGATACCGAGTTCCGCGGAATACGTATTAATGAACATAAGATCACATTTACTTTGATTACTGCCTGCCACACATTTAACATGAATCTGTTTATCTATAGTATACTGATTGCTTATTTATAATAGTGTCAACAGAAACGCTCATTCTTCATTTTCATGTCCGATGTTGTCAAAATAACAGGAGATGATTGCAGCTTGCTTGCCACATGTCAGGGGTTATCCAATTGCACTGGGCACGGAACCTGCATTGATTTTGATGTTTGTCAATGTGACTTCGGCTGGACTGAAAGCTCGTGCGACATACCGTCTTGCGAAACGCATAGTTTTTGTTCAGGTAAAAGCTTTTAAAACACATTTACATTGCTCCATAACTTGCATTTCTTACTATGTAAGGTCCATATCAAACGGTTCGTAACCAAGATAATCCTGTGGCGATTTTGAAAACTGAATAGTTTTCCTGCTTTTTCAAATTACCCCCCTCTAAATAACACCAACACCGACAAAAAAACGACCACCCAATATGTTAGACCGGGAACCTCGAATCACTTCTACATTTATGATTGTAGATAAGTAAAGCAACAAATGTAATTTGCGAGTAGCACTGATGGGAAAGGGAAGACACGGGCGTGGGGAGTGCATGGGGAAGAGGAGAGGTTAGAAACATCAGGAAAAAGCAATGAGACGTCTTTTGATATGGATAGATGGACTTTTACCAAAATGTTATTGTAAAACATGCAGTCATATTTTCATTTAAAAACTTTTGCTCCTCAAAGATAATGGCAACTGTATAGCATTCGATGAATGTGCATGTTCCCTCGGCTGGACCACGGCTTCATGTGGTTTACCGCTATGTAATGACGTTGATAACTGTGCTGGAAATGGCGACTGCATTGCTCCAAATACATGTGAATGCTACAGTGGATTCGTTGGTAACAATTGTACTCAAATGCTTGATTGCTCGCATCTTAACAATTGCACTGGTCAAGGGCTGTGTGTATTTGATGATGAAGCTCAGGAGACACGATGCAGGTAAAGAAAAACAACTGAATTTGAGAAAAAACGGCAGCTAAGAACTTCACGTTGCTGCCGCACCAACATATCAAGTTGTGTCTGTATTAGCCATTATTTGCGTGAGCTTATAAAACACCAGTAATTGTTGTCACACTAAGCTACGTTGTAAGTAAACATTATGCTTTTTAAGAAACCTACAGTCGAGTCGTGACAGTAGGGCTACTTTCAGTGTACATATACAAACTGTCCGCCGCAATTTTGCCCCTGTTTGCAGCTTGCAGCTTACATTGTTTACTGTTATCACGATGCTGTTTAATTTTGAGCTAAATTCACCACAGTGTTAAGTTTCCGCAAAATGAATATAGCTCCATATACAATCAAATTAACAATCAAGTTGTTCTAATAGATTTAAAAAAAAACCTTTTCGTTAAATCCCTGAACACGCAAACGAAAGAGCTAAATTCACTTCAAAACATGCCAAAATGTAGCGTGTGTCCCTCATCATGTCTCCATATGGCCATTGCATACTGAACGTTTGCGTGCACTAACTTGATAATGTTCGAGTTGTTTTTCTCATACTATTAATTCCGGCAGTTGTTTCATCGGGTACACAAGGACCAATTGCAGTGACGTGTCATGTAGTGAACATGATGAATGTTCTGGTAATGGAATGTGTATCGAACCAAATCTCTGTATGTGTGATTCAGGTTACAGAGGCTTAAACTGTTCTCAATTCTCATGCGAAAGCTTGAATTTTTGCTCAGGTATTGTATTAAACAAAATCTTTTCAAAAGTTACAATTTTAGCAATAGTTATAAGTTAATTGATGGTCTACTAGTATTTAGAGAATAAAACATGGATTGTTTTGTTTTGCCCATCTTAGATGGTGTCATATTGGATGGGCATCCAAAATTTTGAGTGGTGGATGCCGGCGTAGCCGGTATTCACCACGATAGAATTGTGTTATTTTTGTATTTTATTAGAGTGATATATTTGTCAAAAATATTGTAACATCATTTTTTTGGCGTAATTAAAATAAGTACACCCCTTTTGAAAAAGAAATGTTTAAATCCACAGGATTTAGCCATCGCGCGGTTGTCTTTACGCTGCGCATAGTGCATTTGCGTATAAACGCTGCATGCGAGACGCAGCGTTACCGGGCCGTTTAGCTCGCATCAATTATGCGCCTACACCGCGTAATAGATTGATAGACGCAATATCCACAACGGCCTCATAATGGATGGGCTGAGTTTCATCAACAACCATTGGGATTTCTTGTTAACATGCTAGACTCCTTCCACTGACTTAGAGATCTGTATCAAGGA
>JAUMTS010654362.1:0-12734 GCA_032273385.1 Ophiopholis aculeata | reverse complement strand
CAGAATAACAGACACATTACTTTCCTCAAGGAACACATTTACATTACATCATGCACTTGACAAATGAATAGGACCTAAATCGTACATTTGCTGATAGTATTCCTTTTCCAATAATATCAAGGCAACATTTATACAGCTACTCAAAAAAAATTGGCTAATACAAAACATCATTATGCATGGTGTGATTGATATCTACTGTAGATAGGAAAATCAAAAGTGTGTGTTTTTAGAACCAGTGCAGAGTTTGAAAGCATTTTACTGCAGTTAAATCAGAGGCTTTTGATATTGGAAACATTGTGGAATATTTGGAAAGTTATCTACAGTAGATAGTAATTTAAGTCATAAGGCGTGTAATTTAGGGGAAATGAAGAACATGTAGATTCAATCAAAAGCATGTTGATGCAGGGTTTGAAAAATAATATCTTCTGTGGATAGTAAAGCCATAGACAAATGATTTGGAATCAATGTTATATTTGAATGCTATGTGCTGTAGACAGTAAACTCAAAGACGAATGATTTTTGAATCAATGTTGGATTGGAATGCTATCTTTTGTAAATAGTGAAATCAAAAACCACTGATTTTGGAATTAATGCTGGATTTTAATGATATCTACTGTAGATAATAAAATCTAAGACAACTGATTTTGAAATAAATGCTGGATTTTTATGCTATCTATTGTAGATAGTGAAATCTAAGACATGTTATTTTGGAATCGGAGCGTAATCTGAGTGCTTTGTACCATAGATGCAAATCAATGCGGGATAAAAAAAAGAAGTAAAATTACTTCGTAATAATACATTATTCACATTGAAAAATAAAAAAGATGCAGAATATAGATTAAATCTTGCCATTGCTATGGTAATGTTGCTGTGGTGTAAGAATTCTGTATTTATAGAATTGGTTCACTCAGTCGGTCACTCGTGGGAAATCAGTGAATGTAGCGATAGATACATGTTACTTACATACGTCATGAATTATGTGATGTCGTTTTATCCATAATGCAAATATGTTCCTGTTTTGAATGGATTACTTTCTGATAAAATGATTAAAATTATATTTTCAAAGTAAATGTCAATTTTTTCTATTCGATTGACATTTCAAACATTGTAATAATAACATGCATTGTTGTATTAATGCAATATAATTTGAGTCAGGATTGTGTTTATTACTATAAGTATTAGCCAATTCATGAAAACTATTACAACATTTCAAACTCCTAAAAATGATATATCAGGTGGTAGCTCAGAGCAATAATTGCTGTATTGTAGGTTGTGTGTTACAGTGTTGTTTTAAGAACATCACTTACTGAATGGCATTTCATTTTGGAAAATATGAACAAAATTGACAAAACAAGTTTGTATCAAGGCCAGTTCATAGTTGGCATCTTCATGTAAAGATCTAATCATTTCAAAATTCAAAACATGTAGTATCAATATAATGATTGAATAATGTATGAAGAACATCAGATTCAATCCAAATTTGGCATGATATCAGATACATTACTATTAAATGTCATCCATTAATTAAATATGACCCCTGTGGCTATAATGATATAGATTTTACATTTTAGACTAGCACTTTCAAACCAAGACGGCAAGGTTCATTATAGCATGCAATTAATTCTCAGTCGTTTGCATGATTATAATGTAGCCGGTGTAACTAATATGCATTCATTTTGTAAGTGCTGTAAAAGGTGTTGAGCTTAGGTGTAATGTTACAACATAGTTAATTAGCAGAGGTTATACGCAGTCAACAACGATGCAATAATACTTAGTGCCTGGTGCGATTTTAAAGCAAATTCTTAGGTATTTCGTAACATTATTTCAGTTTACGGGTCAGAAAGAAATAATTGATTTTTCAATAGGACAAAATATGTAAGCCTTGTTTAGGTGAATATTGTGCCAGGTGGGGGAATGAATTATTTTAAAACTCTTTTAATTTCACAGTTATTTCATTTGGGGAACTTCAAATACTTTTCCTTAATTTAGTTTGCAAATTCAGAATATGTTATTTTCTATGCACATTTTTCAAATGTACTGGATTAAATTGTGCAAATTTTCTATCCTCACTAAATTAGCTGAATTTGCTCCCTCACAAACATTTGTGGCTTTGCAGTATAAACTTTTAAAACATCACTTACATGACCAGGAGATAAGTAAAAATGAATGCTCAAACTCTGACACTTGTTAGCCTATTTATGAATTCGACCAGAACCGCTTACGTACAATAATCAATGTAAGCTACGTAACTAAGATCAAAGCAAACAGACGACTCCAAGATGATCCCTAGGTAACATCATCTTGACTGTCTATTTGTCTGACCATCAGACTTGTCAGGAAATTGACCCTTCTAGAAAGAGAGGGGAAATTTATCCCTTGGACACTAAATGACAAGTCAGGAGTTAGTATGCAAGCGTGTTTAAATGGCTAATTATGGAGAGGCACAAGTTTTGGAAATAAACCTGTAGGTTATTTAACAGTTATCACATTAAATCACATCATATTGTGGGTCGGGCCCTGCAAGCTACTAGACACTTTATTTAGTATGCAGAAATATGACCCTTCACGACACTATGCGGCAATGTAACCCTTGCGGACACTATAACAAGTCAGGAGTTAGTATATGCAAGCATGTTAAATGTGCGTTGAATTTAACCCCTTAGGTTATTTGATCAGGTATCACATTGCATCGCATAATATTGTGGATTGGGCCTTCAAGCTACTAGACATTTTATTTAGCATTATGCAGGAATATGACCTTTTCAGACACAGTGCAGCAATGTAACCCTTGCGGACACTATGACAAGTTAGGAGTTTTTAAATGTGCGTTGTATTTAACCCCGTAGGTTGATTTGTCAGGTTTCACATAGAATCGCATATTAATGTGGATTGGCCCCTTCAAGCTACTAGACATTTTGTTTAACATTATTAACCCTATAGGACACTATGATAAGTCAGGAGTTAGTATGCAATTAAGTTTAAATGTGCATTGAATTTAACCCCGTAGGATATTTTAACGGGTATCACATTGATTCACATAATATTGTGGATTGGGCCCTGCAAGCCGCTAGATATAACACATGATGTACGCAATATATAAAGCATTAAATGCAGGGTAGTTAGGGTGTTACTGCAATCGCTTATGATAGTCATCTGGGTTTTGCGGTTTTCAAAAGCATGGTGTATTTTAATTTTTCAATATGATCATGAAATGTAATGAAATAGATGAGTATCATCAATATATTTCAAAACAAGCTTTCAGCACTAGGACAAAAATCATTACATTTGGGTAACAAATGATGAGTTTGTTATAATAGAAAAGTTAATTTGCTTCTTGTTGTATAAGATGTTTTTCCTTTTAATGAAGTACATAACATTTGAAATGTGTAATTCTTGGTAACAGTTTTTATGATATTCTGGAAAATCAGTATAAATAAATCTAACACCTGAAAAATCATAAATTCAGCTTTAAGAAGGTATTACTATATACAAATAATTTGTTTTCTCAAAAAGCAGCTATTTGTTGGATTTGAATATATCAACCCACTCATCATAAGAAGTGTTAGTTGCGACCTCTGGGTACTGATGTGTATTTATACGTTTGTTTTAAGTGCACTAAGATTAAATTTTACCAGCATCAATGCAAAGAGAAAAACGCCACAATGATATACGTTTGTATTTAATTTGGTGACTTATTGACTAGGTACAGTAACATTCATATAAAGCCTCAACCAAAGTCTAGAATATTTTGCCTCAACTCTTGCCGCAATTCACATCTTTCCCATATAAATCAAGTCTTCAGCTGCATGTATTTGCATATGATCAAAGGTTAAGAAGTAAGCACATAGATATTCGACTTCAGAAGCACACAGATTTAGTTACTTATGAAAATCTTATTCGTTCTATTCTAAGAGGTAGTAGTTTATTGCAACAGAGTCTAGTGTTTCTGTTCAGTTGGTTGGTTTGACATTTACAGAGAAAGGGGTTGACTTGACAAATTCCTATGGGCGGTTTAATCAAACTGAGTGTGCCGTTGGTTGGAAACTAGTTACAATATTCAATTTCCTTCATCTCTGTTTACTCAACTGTTTCTATTTTCTCTCTTTCCAATTCCGTGCAGTTTTATTCGCTCCAGAAACAACTGACGCATGTCCACCAGAGAGCCAGGCATTACCATTACAAATGAGGTAAAGCGATCTTCCCATCATGCTTAGCAGACCAGGTTGCCATGGAAACACTCCAAGTGGACCGCCTATGGACGCCTCCTCGGCTTGGCAATCACAATGGGGGATATTTTTTCTTCTGCTGTTTTTATAAAAATTTATGCCGAAAATATTGTAATCATCCAAGTAGACAACTCATGTAGTGTATTCTCCTAGGGTGTATCAAAGTTTACAAGCCAAGCTTGCTGCTACTTAGAGTCGTTCATCGAGTCACATATAACATAGTCGTAGAGTAGAACACATAATGTAGTGCACAATGTATTAGACTCTGTAGTTGAAACAGATTTCTTACAACATTTTACGACAGCGATAAGGCTAAAAAACAAAATGTTACGTCTCAAGCCCCTGTTGAAGTTGGATTTTCCTAGCACGTCAATTTCTGCTAAAAATAAAATAATACGCATTCCGCATTAGATTTTGAAACCCCCATGGGCTTTGAGATTGAGACATACCATTACATTTTTTAGCCTTAATTACCATTTCAATGCAGCTCTTATTTTGTTGAGCGTTTATCATGTCGAAAATAAAATGATCGTACCCTTATATAAAACCACTAGAAGGAACTCATGAGTAAATTTTTCAAAAGTAGCGGGTCCAGTTTCACTGTTAGTGAACATTTTTGAGTCCATTGTACTGTAGTTAAATTATTTAATTTTTTATATACTTCATAAAAGATTGTAAATAATGTTTTGTTTATTTTTCAACATGTTGTTGACTATAATGAAAATGTAAAAGATTAAAAACAAAATGTTGGACAACTGAAATTTTCATTTCAATGTTATTTTAACATTTTCAAATAAATGTCACTTTTGCAATATCTTTAGATAAGTAACCAAAATTATCCTTAGCTGAATTTACTTCACCACTCTTTTTCAGATATAATTAGACAGAAGCTGTAAGAGCTAAGTATGATAATATAAATTTATAATAGATGTTGTCTACAACTCCCACCACAGTGTATTCTTTGCAATATTTTGTTTGTTTTAAATATTATTTTATGCTAAATTTTAAGACAGATATTTTTTACAGTTTTCAAAGCACACAGTAAGTTAAATGCTAGATATGTCCATTAACCCTTTGAATGCAAATGGCTAGTTTTAAGGCATGTGATCACTTGTGAGACTTTTGAGCAAAAATTGTGTTCATTAGCATGCTACTGATTCTTGCATGAAGACATTTACCAAATGGCTTTATGTGAAGTTTTACATGTTACACATGTGAATAATTTATGGTTAAAATGGTTAATTTTTGTTAATGATAACTGGATTATAATTATTTTGTTTTGCATTTTAAATGCATATCAAATGATTGCAACATGAACACATAACATAGTTGTCAACTTTATTAATATTCACTTTGTCACAACAGAGTTGAGGCATAATTAGATGACTGCAACATCAAATTGCTGGTGTCGAACCGAGACGCGCTGGTTATCAACTGTGAGCGCAAAGGCGGCAACGCATAACGACTACGAGCAAGCCATAAATTCAAGCTAGTCCTCCGCTGCCATGGCAAAGTTAATATTATTACAAACATGGCAAGGTGTTTGCCAAAATGAAATATGTTATCATTAAGATACCAAGATTTGAATAATGAACCAAGAAAGTAAAAAAGAGGAACATGTGATCTTTACATTGTAAACAAGCAAAACAATTTGCATATAGTTCCTCATTTTAACTTCTGAATAATTTAACTTGAAAACACCAAAGACACCGTTTTTATTTCATATCACTGTCATTGGTTTTAGAATTTAATGGAAATTAAGCATAAATAATCAAATTGTCCAATGAAAGATAATTCTTTACTTGTAAATCATAGCTCTTGAGAGTATAACCTATAGTAACTACTCCTTGTATAACCTAGCTCCAATAGAATCATGAGGACTAACATGGCATGTAGATTTTGAAGTATAGTAAAGAGAGCTCATTCTTTCTAATGTATTTTAATTATGGTAAATGTGTGCTTTTATTAAGAAATAATGTTATAAAAGATATAAAAATACATTATTGTATGAATTTGAAAACAATATCCAGATTTTTAAAATGCTGTTATTGTATATTATATACCTGAATGTATCACGGTGCAATGAAATCATTTGTGTATTTGTATTGTAGAGATGTACTGGTGCATTTATAGTGTCTACGTGAGACGGGGAATGATGATAGAGTGCTGAGTAAAAAGCATAAATAGAAGGCTTGGGATTTATAAAAATATAGTAGAAGGCTTGGAATTTGTTACCGCTGTTGATTTTGAGTTGGTATTCAGATCAAATATGTTATTTTGCAATTGGATGTGATGTCATATTGCTTGCCATTATTTCAAGTCATCAGTGTATTGTTTGCCTGGTGAAGACAATGTGCATGTTTACGGTAGCGCATCACAAGTATGTAGTGATATCACATTCATTCTCAAAATAAAGTAAATCGAAGTAATGGTTTGTTGGAGGCATTGCAGATCTTGAAAGACTTGGTGGTCACACATTGGTCTAAGGGGAATAAGTGTGGATTGTAGAAAACCTGTAGAGAAATTAAATAGAAACTGTTGCAGCAATGATATTATGTGTGTGCACCAACTGACAACGCTGTTGTTCCAGAACCAACTCAGCACAGCGTTTTCCAGTATTATGAACATATCTTTGCCGATTGCTTTGGAGATGAAGACATCTAATGAAGACTCTAATCAGTTTCTCACTGCCTTCAACAAAGTAGGAGTTAATAATAGTAAATGGAATTGAGAAATGTAGCAAGCAAAACATATAACGTTTCTGGCTAAAGGCGGCCTTACTTTGAGTTTGGGTATGATGGCACTACATACATATTGTCAACATATGGGTTATCTTTACAAGCGTCATAAGGGGCGAGTAGAACCTGCAGGTACAGGCACTGTATTATGTCACTTCTAAACTCAAAGTAAGAAACAAAGGTGAAAACCATGTGTGTGGAATTCAAGGTAAATGTCTGAAAACAAATAAGGAACTAGAAAAACAAAGGTTTGACAATATCCTCTTCAGTTTCAGTATGTCGAAAAGGGTACCCCAAGAGGGTACCAGGAGTGTTGAAATTACAAAGTTTCTCAAGAAATTTGAGTGTTACTTTTGAATTCAAAGTGTTATTCAGTGCAGAAAGCCAAGAGATATACAAATAGACTCTACACCAGAAAAGATGCAGTTTCTTTGTAATTTTAAACACTCCTCAGAGTTGATGCAGGCTCAAGGAAGTTAGGAAGGGGAACCAAGTCTGTCTTAGCACTCTTAGGCCATGGTGTAACCTTTGTTATACTAGGGTGGTTACAGCCATGGTGGTTTCAGCCATTTTATAGTCGCTTACAGAGGGGTGGGATATTGTACCTTAACTGTTGTGGCGCTAATGCTGCAAATTAAAATTTTGCTGCATATTTGGTGTGTGGTTATTCATACATGTGTAAAAATTAGTTCAAGCATGAAAGCCAACACATGAAGCAAGGTAAAAATACTCCCCTCCATGTGAGGCAATTTAGCATTGAGTGCCGTTCCCCTTTCAAAGTTCCATGCGCAGGTTAATACAACTATAGTTGGATATAGTGGAGGAGACGTTCCCAACATTTATTTGGGGTACAAAGGTGTGGACCATAAACAGTACTTGCTTGTGGGAAATGACAATTCATGTTTTTTTTTGTGTTTTTTCAGTTGCTTTTTAAAAGGCCCCACAATACAAAGTGTATGATTTGTAGGTGCTAATATATAAATACACAGTAGTAAATTGCTGTAAAGTGTAAAATACACAATGCCTAAAAGTGTATCGGGTACCAAAAATACAAATGCAGCATCCCCTGTATTGGACATAAATGTATATTAAAACAACATTCTGATGTATATGTGATGTGATCAAGCAAAATGAGTCTGGAATCGGTCAAATCCATTTTATTTTGATTGTACTGTATGCATTATTTAGAATGCCACATTTTGAAGGAAAACCCACTGAAATTGGTCAATAGGCCAGGGCGGACCTACATCATGCTGGTGAAACAAACATTTGTTGGTGAAAACAAACTGTGGAAATCAATTAATTAGACCAGTGCCCACTGCGCCTATTGAGCATCCAGTTTGTGACCCTCGGCGCTAAGTGCATGCCTGGAATGTTTTATTTTTAGATCACTTGTTGCCAAGGAATTTAGCTAAAGAACCTGGATGCCCGCATCCGCCTATTGGTTCCAATGATATATAGTTGCAAAAACAAAAGGCATTGTTGCCTTTAATTGGCTGTATCTTAAAATCAATATTTACAAGTTCCAACTTATCTTGCTTCATCACATCACATTTTTAGTTCCTATCCATTCATCAAGTGTTTGGTATAACTATGTGATGTTTACCTTATTATTCCATCATACACTTGATGAATGTATAGTGTCTGACGTATATACCTACCCAGAATTTTGTATTGTGTTTTACCGAGTCAAAGTTTTCAGATACACAACCCTGTTTCATAAAACTGAAGATTAATTGATGTTTGGTTGATCAATCGTTAATTAAATATATCTAGATCAGATATTACTTTTAAGGTTGATTTTATTACACAAAGGAAGTAACGGTTGACATTGAGACTTAAGATCAAGATTAATTGTAGTTAAGTGAGACTTACGATTGATCAAAAGAGTGCTTTTTATGAAACAGGTCAAATGCTGCAAAAGTAAATAATAACTCTTTGCAGTGGTGCTTTCTTTTTAATGCATGTTTTTGTTATTCACCACCATTTTGTAATCCTTTTTGCACTTGTATTTATTCTAAAAAAAACAGCTGCTTATTTTTGTCTTTTATGTAATGCTGTAGATTTTCATATTATTTTATGCCAGTATTTTGTGTACCATAATACCATCTCTCAAAAAAGGGGGTTTGATGTACATTCTATTTTGTATATAATTATAATTATTATTTTCAAACTTTGTGTATATGTATAGGTTAAATTTACCTTTTTGTGAATTTATATAGTTCTATAATATGATCATGTATTTGCATTTAGATATACACCATGCTGTCACTTCTTTTCAAAATTGATATCAAATCTCACTGGGAATCAATTTTGTAGCAAAAAATATAGGGAATACCGAAATTTCTATGAGTGTAATAAAAAAAACATGGAATATTGTTTGATATAAAATGTTTGCAGTCAAGGAGCTACTATCATGCATTTAGACTTCTTCACAGCCAGTAATAATCTTCTGTCATGATTTGCAAGTACAGTGTAAATTTAGTCAACCTCTTGGTTGTTGTCAAAGGCTAACATAGGCAGACATCTTTCTGTGGTGTCAGAATAAACTGACATCACCAGCTGTGAAATTACCATTTTTATCATATTTTAGATTTCTTGAACACATATTTATTTATTCAGATCATTATTCTAAAATCAGTTGAAAACCCAACTCAGGCAGCAAACCAATAAAATCTGCCAAGCAATTTATATTCAGCCCCGGTCAGACATAGTGTCTACATTAATTCTGTGAAATAGTGATAAACTTGTGAATTTGTTAGGTTGCTGAACTAGTGAACTCATGTGCTAAAGTGGGTCATTTGATAGACATTCACAATTAAAATACCAATTAGAAAACAAAATCACCATGGTTTTAATCGGTGAAAAGCAGTGAATGCATGGTGTTATTGAGAATGCAACAATTGTAATTTGTATAATGATATTATTTTCTTTGAAATGTTCCATAAATATGAAATACATCTGTAGCTGTAGATTACTGTATAGTATAGTATGTGTACTGGTAGATTTACTATGGATAGTGATGTCTACATGTAGTTACATTTTCAATATTGGCAAGAAAATAAACTCCTTTGCACATTTTTTCATAAGTGAATATCAAGAAAGATTTTCATGATGCTAATCTAATCCGTAATAAGTTTATTTTCACAAATTTAAAATATCTAGTCCCAAAACAGTGATCATGACTGGTCTGGCAAGGCTTAAAAAAGTGCAAATCAGATCAGGAAGACTTTGTTAGTACTAATTAGTCCTAATTAATAGAAAAAAACACCCCGGATTATGACAAAAGTGGGACTGTAGACCAAGTCACAGAACTGTGGTATATTAGGCCTGTGGTATATTAGGTTGTATGTGCATTGACCACAAACTTGGAATTTCAGTGAGCTTGACTTTTCTCAGTGAATGTTTTTTTTTAAATTTTACTTTTAATCTTGTTTTCTCCTGGTCACAGAAAATGTATTTAACTAATTATAGTCAGCTAGCAATTATTAACTTTTTGAATACAGTAAATTAGGTCCCGGGACATAAGCAAGTTTTAAACAGATGCATTGTAACCTTGCAAATTTATTTTTGTTTCCATACACTTGAATTTTTGACCTAGGGTATAGCAATATTCTCAGTGGATTTTGTATTTTCTTTAAGTGCAATTTGACCATACAGTAGTAGTAAGAAAAATACACTAAACATTTCAAATCTTGGCACAAATACTATTATAAAGTGGCACATTTTGATTGTTAATTGTGAATGTAATTGCAAGAAGTAAGAGAAAGATGTTCTTGGAGCTTACTGAGATGAATAATGATGATTTTGCAAGAATCCTTACATGCTGTGGTCTGCAAAATCCATGATAATGTAACCTATAGTGTGTCCACCTAGAAGTACTGAGTAAGCAATATCTCCTACACAAGTTTAGCAATTTTTTCTTGCATTCGTCAACATTCATAACCGGTCCTTTTGTATCTGTGTAGGAGATAACTTCATGCGTTGCGTTTTCTTTGCTCGCTGGCTTTGACCGCGACTTCAACTGCGCCTAACAGCGTGTCGGCGCGTTTTGGCATTAAGCGGGAAGATACTGCATACATCAATGCGCAGCTTACTCCGTACTTCAGATTAGACGCGGTATAGTGAAACATGTTGTGGTAAGTTATTATTTCTGTGGTTGTTAATATGCAAGTTCAGGATATGTTTTTATCTTTTGTATAGTGAATTGAAAGTTTATTCAGAGTAAAAGATCAGTCAATTTAAGTTTCTATATCCTTGAAAGATCTCTGATTCAGGGTAAACATTAAGTATTCTTATGTTTGCTATCCACAGTAGAATAGTGAAGGTTAATCAGGTATCATCTAGATATACCATGTGTCATATATTCGTGCACCCCCAAAACAAAAAGTCACATATAATGATTTAAAATTATAGATACATTTTTTTTCAGAGGATTGTTTTAATCTTTGATATCTTTAGAGTTAGTAGAGTCTTTAAACAACGTATCTTGCCTATTTATTTAAAGTTAAAGTCCCCTAAGGCCATGGTGATCGATCACGTCAGATACTCGCTCGATCCAATTCTTGTCCACCAATGAAGAAAGAAGAACCTTGTTCTGGTCCAGTTCCTTCCAAACACGTTGGACTCTAGCTGTCAGCTGGGGTAGTGTCTTGCAGTAGGGTGTTGCAAAGACATTCTCTTTTAAAATTGACCACAATTTCTCAACTGGATTAATGTCAGGAGAGTTAAGAGCATATTCTTTGTAGGCGCCATCTTTAAATGCCCAAGGTGCACGGTGTCGAAATACACCGTATTGTGTATCCTCGGGCTATGCTGCTTGTGGTGACATGATAGCGCTGTCTATTGACTATCCCTGTGAAGTACTATCTATACGCAATAACCAGGCGGAGTATTTAAGAGATGGTGCTATGCTAGAATTTTTTATAGCCAGATGCGTTTGACCGAAAGGGGTGCACGAATATATGACACACCGTATAGCATGAATTATTAGCAAATATTGAGACGAGAAGCCTACTGCACAATGTATATTTTCATCAAACAGTGGTAAGTGCCTCCTGGCCCCTAAAATGTGCTATCTACTGTAGATTTCAAACATACCAAATACTGTAGATATTCAATTTAGCTTGACTTAAAGATGTCTGGCTCATAAATATTGATTTTAGTGAGCCATCTACAGTAGATATATAACAAAGATATTGCTGATCTGATAAAGTTATACATGTAGCAATTATTCTTACCAGTATAAAATGTGATAATCATATTGTTCCTTAATGCCAACATCATGAAGCACCTGAGTAATATTCCCAATAGCGTTGTTCATACACAACACCATACCAGCGCAAGTTGTCTGCTATGTATCTGATATTCTTTCATAAGGTTCTGTGTAATGTTTGGGCGCTTGTTTGACCCTAAATTTGTCACATAAGCTACAAAAATAATTCTAAATAAATAATGCCCAAATTACTTGTATAATAATTGAAAGATAGTTGTCTATGATCTGTTTTCTCGGTTTTTCATCTTAGCTAATATTATCAAATTTTTGACAAATAGTGTCAAATATGTGAAAAGAATTGAGTGAAAAATCACTTTTTTCATACAGTAATTGTTCTTACCAGTAGAAAATATGATTATTGTATTGTTCCATATGCCAGTATCATGAAGCACCTGAGTTATATTCCCAATAGCCTCGTCCATGCAGGACACCATACCAGCGTAGGTTCTCCTCAAGGTATCTGATATCTTCTCATAAGGTTCCATATAATGCTTG
>JAUMTS010653251.1:0-12741 GCA_032273385.1 Ophiopholis aculeata | reverse complement strand
TTAACGAACTAAAAACTTAAAAGGTAAAGGTGTGTCCCATGTTGACTGCAAAGCCAGTGGATGTAGGGTCCCAATTAATGTTTCAAGAGGCATCTCCCTTCGCCGCCTGAACCTCCCCCTACTCAGAGAGGCAAGTACCCATATACTGCTAGGTAGACAAAGAGAGTTTTCCAGGCACCGAATCAAGATCTTGCCCGATACATATTTCAATCCGAGGACCTTCCGCACCGTAAGCGAGCGCCCTACTACTAGAGACCACGGAATCGCTTAAAAGCACTTACAAATTATTATTTAAAACAGTTTGTTTCTGTTAAGAAAAAAAACAGATCGTTGTTACTAATTGATATAAATCGAAATAGTTATCTTTATTTGTGGTCATTTGGTAGTAGTAAGTATTCAATAGCACTTGTTCATTTCTCCATACAGTTAGTAGTTGAGTCTTGTTTGATACGATACATTATTTGAACTAATTTGTACAGGTAAGACATGACTTTATGCAAATGTGTGTTAAAAGTTTAAAGCATTTTGAAAGACCGTTTGTTCATTAACGTGTAATACGTTGATTTTTTTTATAATGAGTGACCTATAATTGCCATTTGAAAAAAAAATTGTGTGGGTATGTATATAAAAGTCATTGTTAATTTTAATAATTTGTGTCTGAAAAGAAAATACAGAACGGTGTTTCTAATTGTAATAAACCATAATATTCTTCTTCAATTTTGGTTATTTGGTTGTAGCTTGAGTAATCAATACTATATGATCATTGAATAGGGTCAGTTAGTCATTGACACTAGTAATAGTGTATAGTAAGTTCACAGTTTTAAGTCGAATCTTCTTTGATATGAAACATAATTAAACCATTTTTATATTTTAAGGGTCAGAAATGTATATACTATGCAAATGTGCGTTACAAACGTAAAGCATTGTGAAGGGCCGTTTATTCAATAGCTTGTAATCATAGATTATTTGAGAATCTATGTTGTAATACGCTGATTTCTTGATTTTTCCCTATAGGGTAGACATTATTTCATCCGGATAAGGTGACAAAGTGACCTATAATTTGAAGACAAGTTGTATCCTCGGGCGCTAGATAACGGATTTTGACAGCTAACAACGGCATTGTAATGGAGTGCGTATAGTACTAAATTAGATATAGGTCGTCCTATTTAAAGTTTGCACATTAATCATTCCTAAAAACGAATATCATCATTAAAAGCACTTGCCTAATACCCAGAAATCCTCTCAAAGAAGGTACCTATAAATGTATCAGATTTCAAGTAAGATTACATTAACTGGTTACTTTAAATGCATCTAGACAATTAATTGAAATAATAGCAATTAGTTATACTTTGTAATATCTGAGATATTGAATAGTTTCTTAAACGTTAATAATGGTTACACATAACCATCAGCTATGTTATTAGTGTGAAGTATCTTGTTATTTTTTACTGATATTAAAATTGGTTTCCAACCGGGTCATTTCAACCATGCTTGGAGACATTCTACCGTTGATATTAAACTGAAGTTTTGGATTTAGTTTTAATAACCTTATCAAACTTAAAATGTGTCTATATATTACATTATGTATGCAAACAAAGACTTGGCTTTAAAGAAATAAATAAATTTATAAAAAAATAAAATAAATAATCTTAGATAGATAAGTCAATTGTTGACTTGGTTGTTCTAAGTAAAACTACTTCGGCTTTAAAGAAAATCTATAATGAACAATTACTTTTATAAAGCCACACAAGTGATATATAAATATATTTTTATTAGAAAATATTGATACACTGAAACACAATGTGGCCAACTAACCTAAATTCTGTATCAGTGTTTTAAGCTTCGAGATTTTTGAATTATTTCTGGGATCCGATAAAAAACGTTACCGGTAATTAAAATCGATTTTAGCCAAATATGATTTCTCAAAATATTATTAAAGTAGATTTTGCTTTTGAGCCACATTTAAAGCAATTAGCTTCTTTATATTTTCAAATATAAGATAAGACATGTGACATAACGTTAGAAACTAATCTACGTTGTACGAAAACAAAGTTACAATATAATCTTTACCGATTTTAGAAAATATTTGCATTCGTAAATTTGTTTAATTTCTTTATTTGAATTGTAGACAGCCCTTCTAGTAGATAACTTTATTCTTCATACCAATTCTAAAGTGGGATGCTATTTACACGCAGCAAACTACAACTTCGTTGATTACGAAAAACAAAACCAAAATATATCAAAAGCTTTTCTCCTTGTAATTAAGTATATTAAAACCCGGTGTGTATTGATGATAATTAAGTTTATTGATACTGTTAACGGTTTTATAATCCCTCGGTGTTTGCTGTGCTAGATTTGCATGTTTAACTTTAAACAAATAATGTTATTTTAAAATCTAACATCAATTATATGCTTATTTGCCAAGTAGCAAACTTAGTGTATCTATTTCCTTTAATAATTCAAATGCAAAATTCAAAATACTTGCTTGCAAATTATTTACTTGAAAGCGCAGAATGATTGACACATTATCGCATAACATGCGCTAACCAAGACATATGGGCCGGACGTCCATGTCACTGATGATGTCAGACTGTTTTAATGTAAAGTTAAAGGAAATAAATTACTCTACGTTAATACACAAGACAGGCACGAGCGGGACCGAAGAAGGCAAGACCTAAAAAAGTAGCTTTTTCTTTGACAGACCATAAACGTATAACCGTTTACATTGTTACAGTTGAATGGTCATCCGGACGTTCTACATGTATCACTTAGACGCTGTAGTTCACACCTGTATTGTCAATGGAAGCCGAACGATCCTGGGGAGATTATATCTCTTTTCAAAAGGGTTTTTAAAAGAGAAAATTATTTGTGTGCAGCTTTACAGTTCTGACTCCCGTCTGCGTACTTCTATTGAATAAAACATTTTGGGAATAAGAGACAATGATTTCTGAAGTGATAAGTAGGCAACATAAAACCATATACTCTCTCAGTTCAAGTGTTACGTCTATAAAACCAAGAGTATGACCATTAGATGACTGCGTAAGTTCGTGCAGACGACAAACCGTCCTAGCTGTAACTGATATCATCAGAAAAAACTACTTCTTGTGCAGACTTTAATTAGTATTGTTCGAAATGCCCGAAAGGTTAACATACCAGGTATAATTACAATGATACATTGCACACTGTTGCTGTAAAGGGACTCCACGTTCATTTTAACCATAGAGCGGGATACATGATTTATGATCGGCACTTTTGAGACAAGACACAGTGATATTTACCTACATTAACGTTTTTCTACAAACGTGTATTTGACTCATTTGTTGTTAAGGGTTCTCCAACTACCGAATACGACCAACCGTGATTTAATTTCTTTATTTCAGAATGATACTTTATCAAATTTTCTGAAAATGTGTATACATCATTAATAATCGTTTCTAAAACTCTAAGAAATGTACTTTTGTTGTAGTTTCGTTTGGTAGAAGCACAAAATAGCGTCTTCAAAACAATTGTGTTTTCTGACATGGGTTCTGTTTGTTTACAATTCAAAAATCCTCGTTTTTCCAAACGGCTTAGAATTCGGCCTTTTGCCTCATGTGATACGGCACCCAACCATAGATATCTTTCCGTATTGCGTGAACAAACAGGGGATAACTAATAGTATTACTTGGTGCCAAAATGCAGTCTTACAAGTCTTATATAAATTTTGAGGACAAACTGAGATAAAACTGACAACAGTATGTGAAGCACTTTGAAGCTCAATAAACAGTTTATCATCAACATAGCAACGTTTGATGCCCACAATCTTTCCAATGTGCCCAACAATTTTTTCATCTCATTTGTCGACCAGAAGTGTTGGAAAACTTTTAAATGGCAAAATAAGTTACAATTTTTGATTGTCGGTTGTTCTGTTAATCATAAATATCAGGAAGTGAAAAAATTGTACATTTGAAAGCGAAAGACAAGTAAAATAGAATGACGTTTAAATAATGACGTTTTTATCAAATTTATTTACATTTGTCTATATTCCTCAGTCTATACCTTCTTACATACATGATCATGTAATTGATCCCATGTCTATCATTACATTCCGTATATTTACTTGTCATATGGTTATTATAAGAAAAATATTTGTCTATTAACATGTAATGATGCATCATATAGATGATCATCATTTACTGCATATTTATATTTGGTACAGTCTTATATTTCATCCATCCATACGGCAGTGTCTTGATTAAAATGTACGATAGATGAATTCAGCAACTTAACCCGATAACCTTTGACCTTTCTTAAACATCAGTATGCGATGAATGTTGCAACATTGCCTGGGTCTCATTTGGCTCTTTATCTTCACCCATTAACCTTTGACCTTAATTTGACCTTACTTAAACATCAGTATGTGATGAGTGGAGCAACATTGCCTGGGACTCGTTTGGCTCATCATCTTCATCTTCATCGTCTCCACTGTTATATTCGCTCAGACCAACTTCGCTCTCTGATAATCCAGAAACATCCGAGCATGATGCATTGGTTGATGTATACACCGACAACGACATATTGTCCATTTGAGAAATGCCGTCAGAAATTTGTCTGAATTCACTATTGATTGAGTCCTGCGGTGGGGAATTGTTATTACTTCGGTTTGCCGTAAAGGTACGTTGGGGATACGGCAAGCCGTCGTCTATATTGTCTTCATAATCAGGTGGAATTGTTGAGTTACTCACTCTATGTTGAGGTAAATACTGATTTGGATGTTGTGAGTATCTTTGAATACTATAGCCGGCATAATCATCTTGTTCGGGGGGAGGCGGAGACGGTGGATAGTTCTCAAGCCGCTGTCGGAAATCAATGGCCGCCTGAGCAAACTGATCGTCGTCTTCGCTATCGCCATTCTCAACGGGATAATCGGTGTCATTGCCGTCGACATACTCATCCTCTGTCTGATAATGATCGTTGAGCCCTGTGTGAGTTGATATATTGGTGGGTGAGTCAGGTATTTCATATTGGGGTACCTCAGGGATATGATCTAGGTCCTGCCTCGGTGGCATCCAGTCTGTGCAGTCCCAGTGGTAACCTAACGAAATGAATCAAGAGAAAAATGACCCGTTAGATCAATGTAGTGTTTTTATCAATGCAAAATAGTATTATAACTTGCACATGGAAAAACATGTTTGGTTAACATAATGTTTTTATCCTACTATTGTTATCAAAGAACTAGAATGTACATGTTCCTATTACGAGCAACTAGAAAAAAAAAATTCAAACTAAAAAGTCAGGGAAAAGGTATACTTTAGGCCACACCCCTTCATCAAGTGTTTGACAGAATAAAGCACAACATGAGTTACTTAATGGTGCATTTATTTCATCATGCATTTGAAGAATATATTACAAACCTATGTAGCGTTTCTAGTGATTTCATAGATAGTTAATTCTAAATGTGGCTTTCTGATTGCATTACAATACATATCATGGTAAATGCTTACATGTTCAATACACCCCTTCATGGTTTACTGCCGCCAATTTGAATTGCGAGTAAACAAGCATAATTTAGCACTTTTACTGTGTTTTCACTGGTTGAAAATGTGTGTTTACTCGCAATTTAAATGTCTGAGCATGCGCTCTCTCTCTGTAACTGTGGAGGGGTGTATTCTCATGAACACTTAATTGAAATGAAGTTTGGTATCTCCCATGGCTTTTCAAACAGAAATGGTTACAATTAAAAAGAAAAAAATGCAGTTCAGAAAGCCACTTTAAAATCATTTGTAGATGTTGTTACCTGACATGCTTGATGGTTATATAATATATACAATCTTCATGTGTTAATTGAACTAACTTTGGAGTTGATTTAACTAGTTTAGTACGTTCCTAATAGTATATGTGTATATATTGACATGGTAAAATGGACTAATATGGCAAATTACTATGTAGGAAAAAATCTAACAAGATACCTAAACACAATAACGAGATTGTTGATAATTTTGGTGTAACATGCAAATCACAAAAACAGTAACTGTGTACAATATACCACATACTCATGCATGTAATTAACATGGATTGGAAATATCTGGGCTTATACAACTATTATGGATCATAGAGGTGCACTGGAAATAAAAAATGTGCTTAGACTGATGAGACATAGTCAAATAGTCAATCTTTAAATTTCTCCAAACAGCAGAATTTAATTAATTTGGATAGAGAAGAGATGATGCACAGTATTGGTAAATGTGAAGACTACCTTGTTTCTATAGTTTGTTTAGGCAGAACCATAGCTTTCTGTTTTGTGCACTGCTTTTATCTGTCAATTGCAGACAACTTCGAATGTGTATTTGCTTTCATTTGGTTTCACTTTATTGGAAATAAATATTTTTGTGTCATATATCGTCACCTTATTAAACTAATGGCCTAAGTCAAATGTTGATTTTTTTTTTCTGGCCCATTAAAATCACTTATTTATGATGCTGGCTATCAATTTTGATTTGTTTTTTGAGCCTATTAACATCACTTTGAATAAGTGATTCTAATAGGCTCAAAAAAAAAATTAAAATTGGTAGCCAGCATTATGAATAAGTGATTTTAATGGGCCAAAAAAAAAAATCAAAATTTGACTTAGGCCATTAGTTTAATAAGGTGACGATATGATATAAACATTTCTTGAAAACAAATTCATACTTTCCTAAAATTTCCTGAATAAAAAAAGGCTGGAAATATATAGTTTTCATGGTATATAATGAAGAAACCAAACTTTTTACCCATACAATTTAACAGAGATGATATGAACACAGCAGAAAAGGTTACAGTTCTTGCTTACAAACAAAACATCATTTGAATATTTGACATGGAACAACATTGAAATAGATAATCTTTTTTGACATAGCCTTCATAAGTGAGTAAACATCATATAGGCCCATCTCATTGAAAGATAATGGTACAAAAGCTGTTTCAAATTCATCATATTTTGTAAATAAACTGCAACTAAACCAAATGATTTGAAAAACAAATATATAACAAATGCTCGGTATGAGTTTAATAAAATAAGGATAGGTCCATTGATGAAAATATTTTATGAAAGTTGAAATAAAACACTGTGTTAGTTTCTAATTATGTGTACATATATTTCTGACCAAAATGGGTTGAAAGCATGGAAACGGAATATATACATCTTATTAGTCTCACTACACCATGCTTTTTGGAATGCATGATATTTTACACAACCTAATACCATTATGTTCATTAGAAGATCCTTACAGCCATTTGGGTGATTGTAATCTCACATAATTAAGAACGTTTAAAAACAACTCCTAAAATCTTGTATGTTGCCCAAGCCTAGTTTGGGTAAAGACGTGCCGCTGAAGTTTTAAAAGACCCATTTTTATACAGAATTTTGCCAAAATCTGGACCCATTTTTATACCAGACGCCCATAAATTTGGCAATTTTGTCCAAATTTTGAGAATGTTTTAGGAACTTTCAGAAATTTTAGCCTCAAGTTGACAAAATGGAGCCTATTTTGACGGAAAATTGTAGATAATTTTGAAATTTTGACCTATTTTTTTACTAAAAGGGGAAATCCTGATACCAGGGGCCCATAAAGGAGACCCATTTCAGCGGCACGTCCCTATATAGCTCTTTGTGCTAAGTACCCCCTGCCATGTTGGTACCCATTTGGTATTCCATTGCGTGCAAAAGAGTACCAACATTGCTGCTGCCCCGTAAGCATGTAATGGGGCATACTGTCACATGAACACAGGGCAGGGTCATGTTGGTTCTCGTTTGTTAAACCCTCTATACTTGATTGGTCAATAAGCATTATATGTATATTCCCATATGCCCATATCAGCAAAGCAAATCATAATATCAAATAAATTGCAACAAAGCTGTGCTACCAATATTCCTGTAATCTTAGCTGTGCTACCATTCAGCTCTGAAATAAAAATCAGTTTAAGTGCATAAATTAACTCAGTGACTCCATCCAACCTCACAGTATATCATAGTGACATTCAAATTGTTTTCAGATATCTTCCAAGGGAACTGTAAATGGTGGTTTAAACAAGCAAATCCATCTGTTTGATGTATACAGAGTGTACTGGAGTCAATGAATCAATAAGCTTACTGCAAGGGTACATTGATAGCCACCAGGAAAAATAAAGTCAACATCTTTTTCAAACATACATTTAATCATCTCCTAGCCCGGATTGAGGAAGTTCAAACAAAATTATACTGATTTTTTTCATTCCAAAATATTCAAAGAGTAAAAACACCTTTCCCATTTCATTGTTTCTTTACAACATTTTAAGTTTTACTAAATGGACAGGTACTTTTCTTTGTCAAAACTGATGAAAGACCAAAATTTGAGCATACACCTTACTGATTGGCTTATTTGTAACAGTGTATTTCAACAGTGGCATAGCCATTGGGGGAGGGGGCAGAGTGCCCCCCCACTCAAGCAAAAATTAGAAAAAAATCTGGAAAATCAGGGGGAAATCGGGATAAAAAAAATTACAAATCAGGAAGGAAAGGGGACAAATCAGGATGAAAAATTAAAATCAGGAAGGTCCTTTGTCCTTTCACCGGATGACAGGTATGGCTGGCTACACCACTGATACTCAAATCACATATTCATATATTGCATTTCTATACAAAATTAGTAGACAAGACATGATACATGTGAATAGTAATACCATATTGTTCACAATAAATGCACACATTATGCTGTAGTTGACTTTGTAAGGGCATTTATCATTTTTATCAGAGGTACAATTTTTATCAGCAAATAATACCATCATAAATGTTTGGTAAGCTTAAAAAATTCATGTTGAATCACAATTTACTGCTCGGAGCAGCCATTTTTAGGCGTACTTACATGACATTTTGTTGCAAACATTTTGGTTGAAAAATGGTGTAGCATTTACGAGGTTTGTAAAATTGATTGGGTACAATATGGTATGCATAGTATAATAATATTCCATGCGGTATAACAAACCCTAATGTAAAGTGAGTGCATGCGTAACATACAGGTGATTATATTAGATTATATACTCTATAGGTGATAGACAAACCGGTGGTAATTGGCAGCCATTTTGATTGCTGGAGCTCTGTCAAATCATGGTCAACATATCAAAACCAAAACTGGTCGCACATTTCACTTTGGAAACTCCATAAATATGAAGAATCTCTTTTTGACGGCAGCTTGATGTTCTGCGCATTAGGAAGTACCGTGTATATTCAATAACTATTTTGGACCAAGTTTGATGTGGAAAAGGTCCTTCGTCAAGTGTCAGATGGAATAAAGCACACCATGCATTACTGAATGGTACATTTATTCCACTGTGCACTTGATGAATGAGTGGGACCTAAAGTTTTTCCCTAAAATAAATTTCAATGCAAACATGCAAAAATTCCAAAAAAAACCCCCAGTTTTGTTATAGTCAGCATACAATGTATGCCATGAATACACAGAGCTCCAATCATCAGAAGGCATTCCAAAAAAAGCATTCCAAAATGGCCGACAGTTTATCGTTTCCATAGCAACTGTTGCATAACTACCTTTTCTGTGTAGTTCCATCAAACCTACAAGTTCTAGGCAAGATAATTAATAACACAAATAGTAAATAGGCAGTCAAATAGGCAGTCAGAATATTAACACAAACAACTGTGCACAGATAGTTAATATAAAGTAACTCGCTATAATAATTGTTGTCAAAACAGTGGTAACTTACTCATAAATGGCACCAATTACTTTCTTATTCATGTGACTGCTTATTAATTCATGAACCTGGAACAAACATAATTGTGAAATGATTTTTCTCACAAAATCATTGTTGTGAAATAGCCATTCATATACCAGCAATTTCTTTCTAATTTAACCAGCCTTCCAAAAAATCTGGCACTTTCAATAAATACAACCACTCCATTCAACTTGCTTACACAGGGAATCAGGCTCATAACTAGAGAGGGAGGGGAAGATTCCCCTGAAAAAAGTGAGAAAAAATTGTCTTTTTTTGTCATTTTTTTTTAATATAAAAAAAAATGTTGAAAATTACCAGCATAACGCAAAAGACATGCTTAAAATAGTTTAAATCGGGATTCATTTTCCAAAATGTTCAGACATCCCTCAGATACTGCCTGCAATACGCATATATGCGCAATGTACCTATTTGGGGAAAATTCGCCCCTCCCCTTAAACATTTTCTGGTTCCAGGAGGGAGGGAATATTATAACTCTTACTCTTTGCGACCACCGCAATACTAATGTGTCAAAATTATATATAGAGAAATTTGACAAACTTGTCAAAACTGGTATGTAACATGTCAAAACTTTTAAAACGTATTGTTTTTCCAGTGCAGTCAAAAAATGCAAGCAATTGATGCCATTTTAGAAGATAAACATTCATAACATTGATTTAGTGCAAGATAAAAAAAAGTTGTAATGTAAATTTACATTCAGAGCCATCATACTGTGCACAAATATCATTACTCAAGAAGAATAGCATTCAATACATGTTCAACGATAAATATTGATCAATGCATCATTACAAAATCTCTATAAACAAAATTACTAGTAAAAGGCTCAAAATGCATTTCTAACGTCCATAAAACATGATGATTAAATAACATACAAAGACTAACATCACTAGAGACATTTGATTAAACATGCATAAAAACTACGATTAATTCCACTGAATGGTCAAAAGTAAATATAATTTTTTTTTTATGTACGGAAATTACATTTTAAGTAGACCAGATATGCATGTTTGGAATTCTTTAAACATGTTGTGTGATAAGCACAATTTATAAACGTGTTCAGTTCAGAATGCATCCTTTAACATTGAGCAGACTGAAGCAAAATGTTTCTGGAGCACAGCATGTTGAAAATATCTCAAACATGCAACAAGGCACTTGTTTTCATGGTGGTAACACAAATAAATGACAAGTACATTTATCATAACACTTCCATTGATCAACTGAAATAAAACATTGCGTTAAAGAAATCATAAATGACTGAAGCAAATTAAATTTCAAGAAAAGCCCGGTTAATTTTGATCTACTAAATTCACAAAGGTAACAATTGATCGTGATCAAATAAGGGTAACAAATAAGCTATAACAAAAGCTGAAAATAAAAAATGGCAACATTTGTGAAAGCAACTATATGTAAATATATAAGTACTGGTAAATCAAAATCAAATAATACATACATCTGGGGTAAGTACACTTTGGACTAGACAAATATGGTGAGCTGGTTTGGGTTCACACAACATCTAAATATTGAACCATGACCTTTCAGCAATCTGCAAGGTCACAATCCAACTAGAAATAAATAATCTATTGCATGCGTACAAGTCTAACCAGACGGCTGCTTCTCCTGTTTCCCTTCAGGACCAGTCTGTCCCACAGTCTGTTGAGGTATTGTTGATTCTGTGCGATAGTCGTGATATTCTGTAAAGCTTTCTATCGGTTCTTCATCAGCAAGAAGGAGACTTTGCTCATCCACTTCCTGAGCTGCACATTCTGTTTGGCACCCTGCATCGGATAGATACAAAAGGGACCCTTCTTGGATAAGGTCTGGATCTTCTTGACAATTTATTTCACTAATACTGATTTCTCCAGGTTCATTATAACAATCTACTGTTCTTTCCACTTTTAGTCCTACAAGTTCTTCATAACTATTTCCGCATTCATAATGCCTGCCATTGTCTGATTGGGGACTGTCTTTCTCAAAATGAGTGATCTCAGGCTCCATGTTGAAGCGGACACATTTAGGACTTGCTACAGCTATCTCCCTCGGGAGAGTCTCTTGATTTGGTGATGATGGAGACGTGCCAGGATTTGATGCTGGCGGAGTCATAGCCTTCAAGATCGGTGATGGCATCCTGTTATCTATTATAACCACCTCATTGTCACAGATGCCCCCTTCCAGGTCCTCTTCCATCTGGGCAGAATGAGCATCACATCGAGGCGGTGGAATCGGCTCTTGATCCTCCTCATCACTAAACTCATCCTCATAGGCCAATAAAGATCGCTCTTCCGCTCTCTTGCCCACATCTTGCAGCATCTTCTGGCAATGCACAATGAGTGGGTTGTCTTCACCTGATGGTGAAGCTGGTAGAGGGGTCGTGGAAGGACTCTTTGGAATGTGCACCATAAATGTTGTCAATTTGGGAGGTAATGGTGGCGCCTCAAGCTCATCTTCACGTTTGTATATAGGTAAAGGTGGATGCTCTATTGATATTATATAATCCATTAGTTAGGCAAGCAAGAAAAGTAGAAGAGTAAAAGCAGTAAAAGGGGTTAGTAAGTTAGTATGTCTAATCAGCAATTTTAACGTTCACAGTTTCAAGAACTTAACAAAATATCTACATTTCATGTAACTTGGCATGATTGCATATATGTTAGTAACTACAATATTCTAATTAAATTCTAATTAAAAAATAACTAAATAAAATTTAAATGATTAAAAAAAATCAAAAAATTATAATTCAATGTTTGCCAATTCTTTCAAACAATGAACTGAAAATAACAACAAATTATGGTAATCATAGGGATTATATGACTAGCCTTTTAAAACTTAACACTTTCAACAAACTTGCCTGTATATATTGGTATCTTTTTGGAGCAATTACGGACATTCTTTTCTTTTTGAAGATCAACAACTAAGAAAATACGAATGAAGAAAGCATATCCACAAGGGAAGGATGTGTTTTGATAAATTATTAGACACATTTGGAAATTATTTTCGATACATAAT
>JAUMTS010652140.1:0-12741 GCA_032273385.1 Ophiopholis aculeata | reverse complement strand
TATATTGACAAGAGATGTTACGGTATATTACATGTTAAATCGAATTTCAAAGTTGAATAGAAGCACGTCATGTTTGGTTCAGTAATAAATATGGCATTCAAATGCATGAAGGAAGGACGCCTTTTGAATGGAAAACAACGTTTTCTGGAGCTTTTCAGGTAGTGGTTGTTCTGTTCTCAATGTCGATTATACGTATATGAAGTTCAACTGGGGTGTAGAAACGAAGCTGTCATGCAGGTATACGTATGTTTTGACTTTTTTTAAATTATGGTTCCTTATACTCTGTTTCGTTTTTACCTTTTAGTTCTTATCCTCTCTTATTACTTGTTTGCTAATCCAGGTTAATCCCTGAGAAACAAATGTTTGCCCAAATTGTATATGACCATCTCATTAACAGTCCGAGACTTATACAAACTGCGAAATTATGGTTACCCACTTGACAAATGCGTGCGTGTCTTTGAGAAACAGGGCATTGAAAGGAGACAGAGCAGGCCACTCCCTAACAAAATTATACGCTTTTTTTCTCTGGGCCCTTACTTAGAGCTTTACCTAGTAAGGCAAGAAACTAGAAAGTACATAACTTTAATTGTTTCGTGAATTGTTTTGATAAAATAAAACTGCAGACTGTACAATGGGATTTAGGTCATGTTTGTTGGCGAGTGAGATTCCAAGTTGTTTTGCCTGATACTCACTAATTATCCATGGCGAAGGATGGTTTAATTGCCGTTTTGACTAATTGTATGACATGTAGCTTTTGATTTCTTCTTGCCATTTCAATATAAGAGAGAGACAATTATTATAACATTTTTAAAACACCTCTCTTCTCTCTTCTTTCTCTTCTTCTTCTTTTTTCCTACTTGATGTTCTCTTTCTTTTTCTCTCTCATTTCAATTATCACCATTTTCTGTTCTTAATGTTCATTTTTTTCATATTTACATTATATTTCCCTCAATCAAGTAAATCTTCTTAGTTTTTTTGTGTTTGTGCAGATTAAATTGTGTTCGTTAAGCACCAATATGTTTTATCTCGTCATGTTACCGGCTTTTATATCATAGGTAGCTTTTCGTCTGTCCAAGGCCCTGTTCTGTTTCCAGCAAGTTCCGTCTCCCAACATATTAAGATGAAGATTAAACACCCTGTGTTTATCATTTACATATTATGATTGTTATTAATGTTCTGTTCTCGGTATTAAAAGAGTATCCTGTCATGCTCTTGAGGGTTATGAAATGAAATTGGACCTCAAGATATTTTACCCTGTATCAATATTTGCCTGCAATTTTTCAAGAGACAGAATCCTGTATCACTAAGTGTTTTTGTGTCTTCAATATAGAAAATCTGAATGATTCCATGATACAGTTATTTTCACATGGAAGCAAAATATTAGATCACATTGTCACGTTTGGTGAATTCTGTAAAATTTGCTGTGTTAACTTTAGAAGTTAATTTAACCTAAGAAGGGAGCTCGTGAATAATGAGGACCTTGACTATAAAACTGTTTCTTTGCCCTCCCCTGAAAGTGTATAATGCCCTCGGCTTCATTCTAACTAGTAAAAGACCTGTTGATATTATAATTGGTATATAACGCTAATATGTATAATACCATCCTTACTTTTTTGAAGTAGAACGATTTTTAAAGACGTGGATTGATTTCAGATTCAGTAAAACATTGACATTAAGCTATTCAAACCGTGCCAGATCATTCATGCTTGTTTGCACAAGAAATTATTCAGTGTCATGACTTCGAGGAGACACACATATGCCACTCAATAAATGCCATGCTCTTAATGGATGTACTTTAAAATAAGTGTGTTGTAAACTGAACAGTAGAAATATTAAATTAACCATTATAGTTAGGCTGTTGTTATATCACAATGGATGTATTTATTCTATAGCCATGTATGCAAGATTAAAATAAAGGTAGGCAAAATCAGACGAATGTCTTTACGGTTGCCTTTCGTAATACATCAACGATACCAGCTCTCTTGAATGTCGGTTTAAAGGTACTTGTTATGGTGTTAGTAAGGCGAATGGGGTAGAGTTCGCGGATTCTCACAACGTCATTGTACCAACTAACCCTAATCATACCCCTAACCCTAACCCTAAGAATTCACGCGAACTCCACACCTTGGTATTACTAATCCTGTCTTTCTTTCTTACTTTCTTTTTTTCTTTCTGTTTTTCTTTCTTTTCTTCTTTCTTTACTTTTATTTTCTTAATGTTTCCCTAATATTTTGTTTCCGCGGTGCATATTTTGTTTTCTTCCTCTTATTTATTTCTTCCTATCTTACAGTTTTGTTCCTCTTCAGGCTGTCTACTGTAAAAATCTCTGTCATTCATTTGTCTCTTCCCCTTGTCATGTTAAAGCTGCCCATATATTTTGTACTTCTACTTCAATACATTTATGACGACGATGACTTCTTGAATGAGTCAATGTGTTGTGAAAAAGAAAATAACATATTTAACTAGCAATATGTTATATTATTACGTTTAAATAAATTACTTGTGTTTCGACTTTCAGCGTTTACCTTCAAACGTACCTAATTATGGGAATCTTTACGACAAATTATAGAAATCAGGCGTCTCATCCATAGACATTCGCTCGGTCGAGAGAAGTTTGCTCCTACCCAATCCCACTTACTTCTTCACTTTAAACCGCCAGTCAATATGCACTTGAGGCAATCGATATTTAGCAAACTTCTCTCTAATTAAGTGCGAACATCAACAACTTGCCGAGAGAAGCTCTCCCGGAGGCGATTTTTTTTTTCATAACCTAGCGAGAGATTGTAACACAATACTTCAGGCACAGTTCAGTGTTATAAGTTAAAAACGAACAGCGACTTACACTACTGTGATGTATGGTCACAAGCTGTTTTACACAGCGTGTGTGATAATATTTTGCCGACGGAATTCTTGTTTCCGATAATTTCATCCAAATAAAACGAGAAAATCATTCATTTTTCGCTTCTTGCGATAGAAAAAGGCAAGTTTGTAATATACTCGGTCTTCATTAAAGGAAAATGTATCAATCAAGGTGGTGCGTTGCTACGTACGACGCACTGTGTGAGTCCAACCATAATTAACAGTCATGACAGTCACAGTCCCCCTCCTAGACCTAGCCAGTCAATGATGTAAAGACTGGGTTTGGAACTGTTTGTCTACTTCAAATTGATTCACATAATTTAAATTGCATTGCAACTTGCATATATATAGGAATTGTGTGTACCCCAGTCTACTAAGTTATCTAGCGAGTTACTGGGGTACTGGTGGATCTTCGGAGTCCATGAATGATCTCTCCTTCAGACCGTGCAGATTGAAGTAGGAGATTCATACCTGTACATGTATCGCAGTCAGTTTTGCAAAAGTAGGGTAAACCCCTGACTGTTCTCAAAGCCTGTTTCTGGTCAATAATTAAGGGCTTCAAAAATCCACAGTGCGTCTGTACTCACTCCATGTGATGTTTGCACTATAATTGGAAGAAGAAGACATGTAGCGCACCGTGGTTTAGAAGTCATGTTAAGCCGTTGATCCTGTGAACCAGAAGAGCAATACCTGGGCACGTTAAAGTCACAGACTCAGTGGAAAAGAGTAGGGGATCATCCCGGGTCTGTTATATCAGCACTCAGTCCTACGTTTCAGGATAAGTTGGCGTCTATGTTCCAACTGAGGAACCCTGCCGGTTCAATATCATGTAAATGTAAATGTGTATGGAAGCTTAAATGGGACTTTAACTTCATGCGTTGGGTCATGACTGTAGATTCAGTATGATGGAAAGTCATGTGATAATCAGGACTACAACTAACCCTAACCCCTTGTGAACTGTATGATAAGGATAATATCAGATTCAGAGTATCACACCATGCAGTGAATAATGAAAGAAAAATGTGGCGTTAACAGGACTTTGATAAGCGCAAAATAATAACATGATTACAGGAATCAAGTTTAAAAAGACATTTAAAAACAGCATTTACTAACATGACCAAGCGCCTAAATGTAATCTTGGAGAATAGCCCAGTTGTCCATGGAATATCAATTATCGTGTCTGTATTGTTTCTAATCTACACTACCCCTGTAATAAATGCCCTACAAACTTTTCTATTGCTATCTACTGAAGCTAGTTCATTTTCCGTGCATTATAACCTTTAGAAAACTGCAACAACCCAGCGGCGTTTATTAGAGACAATACGGCATCCTTAAAAGTCTGGCTGGTTTGATCTCACAGATAAAAGACGCACAGGTTAAACATGCCCACAAAAGGGGGCATACCTATATCGAGATGAACATAAAAGAAAACTCGGACAAATATTGGTATGGTAGATGAAAAATGTAAAACATTTATATTTTCTGTCTCAAACATTACCAGTATACATAGTTACTGATTCATCAAATTCAATAATATTCCTAATTTTTCATCAATATTAGGTTCAAAGCTTACAAGCAAAAATTAAAAATACATATACATGTGTACACTACTGTAAAAGCTAATATTTTCGCGTACATATATTTTCGCGCATTTTAACAGCATTGACATTTTCGCGAGTTTTGTTTTTGCGGATCAAAATTATGCCACCTTAACATTCATGTTGCAAACAAAAAAAAATTTGCGGGTTGTTATTTTCGCTGTATTTTTTAATGCACGAAATGCGCGAAAATAAAACCACCACGAATATTTCAGCTTTTACAGTACTTCAAACATGTTTCTGCTAGCCCAATATAAATCTGAAGGGCCGAAACATATCCGGCTTGGATATCAATCATCATTTCAAACATGAAAGTTCGGAAATAGAATATGTAGTAAGGAATATTCCCTCCATCGTGGCCGCTAAAATGCCAGTGACATTACCGTCAACTCAATTGTTACATGTATTCATTGTAGATGAGTTTTAATCGACAGAAGGTTATCTTGTATCATGTTTTACCGGCGAATGTAATTATATCTATCTCGTAATTGCTAGAACATTCAACTGGCGTGGGCTGATGAGGTTTCAGACATGAAGAAGGAGGAACTAAGTTAGCAAAGTCTCAAGTGTATGGATCATTGGACAGATTTGTATGAGATAGGATGGATATTGGTAGATAATTGAATTATAAGGGTTCATTTGAACCAGGTGATTTGGAGTCACATGTCAGAAAAAGGAATATACAAGGAATTATATTGTTGTGATACTCAAGAATGCCATGTGAGAATATTCACAGAGTTATTTCTTGCATAGGTAAGTCAAAACAAAACTTTATTATCTCAACGCTCAGCCCTCACCCTTTGATGGCTTCTGATATCATGACCTATGACCCTTAGCAACTAGGTCATGACATTCAGTTGTCTTGTGATTTACTTTTTTCAAGATCATCAGTTGGAAAAGACATGGCTACACTGTTAATGCGCCAATCAGTATACAATTGCACCCAAACTTGGGTCGTAGATGCAATATGTGAATATTCATGTGCTAATGAGGTTAAAGGTCATATTCAAAAGTCATGTGAGATCTATTTGTATCATAGATTGAAATGTAGTTGTCTTTCCGTCTTTGCGCAAAATCTGACGCAACAACTGAATGTAGTTCCCAAGTTGACGCATGCGTTGAGGCTTTTGAAAAGTCTTGCTTCACCACATGATGTTGAGAAGATAAGTCTTGTTGTAGGACCACCCACTTTACTTGACAGATGCCCTTCCCCCCTCTCACCGAACTGTGATAGCAACCAAACTTGGGTCATAAAGATTCAACATGAGAAACTTGATACGAGGTCAAAGTACTGAGGTCAAAGGTTACATATGGAGGACCAAGATCATATCAGATCTACGCTTATTATGCTAGATGATATTGCTATACAGCCTCTATGCCAATACCTGAGAATAGTCTCAGTTGGTACTTCCCTTCTATAAATAAAAGGGCCACCTTCACAGTGCCAAAATGTGCAACATTCGTATGATGATATCATCTTTCTATTTTTCACAAGTTGTAATAAATGATGATCACAAGATGTGTAAGTTTGTCTTCATAACACTACTCTTGATTGGATAAGTGTATAAATGTAATTTTCAAACCGATTTGCCAACAAAATAGCAAGGTTTTTTTCCTGCAGCAGCCTAGGCCTAATTGAGGCCTCTTTCCAAGTATCCTTACACAAGTCTTCAAGAAGTGTTTGCTACATTGTTTCCATGTTATCAAATCAATGAGAGTGTCGCTGATTTAAAATTGACATGTATGACGTACGTATTGATGTTATGAGTCAAGACTCCAAGAGAGGTGACAGTCAAATATTGTGGAAAGCTGAGCTCAGGTTAGATGAGCTCCAGACACAGATTGTGATAATGTCAGGACTTGTGACCATTGACATACTGAGGATCATCTTCCTTTACTATCATAAAAGTAGTATAGACGGTTTTCAGGACGCGTTACAAACCTTTTGGTACCTTTTTATACACACTGGAATAGTGAAAAAGTCCCAGCAAGGAAGTTTTTAGACATCGTTGCTAAGAAGCAACATTACATGAAATTCTAGGTGGTATATTATTGACAAAAAATGTCAAAAAATCACAACATTTAGGGTTGTAAAATGTACTGTTTCATGTGCCACTTACAGTAGCTGTTTTGCATCTTACACCATTTACATTTAAATTGGATTTGGTTTTCAAACAAATTTGCCGTTTAAGGTCCTTTTCAGAGGTTTAAGACTCAGGTGGGTAGCAAGTCGTGTGGCTTCTCCCAGGTCAATGTACAATCCCAGGAGTTCTTGGTTATTTTTCTTAGCGGGCCATGGAAGGCCATAAAACAGAACTAAGATGGGATTTCCATGGCCTCATTAACGCCATATGCCTCTCTGTATTAATGGAGGGGTAGGCCTGAAAACAAACCTGCTGAAGCCAAAACCAATTGTTGGTGTTTTAAGCATAACTAAGTTAGTGTTAGTTAGTTTTAAATTAACTAAGTTAGTGTCTTAACATTATAATCAGGGGATTTAGGCATTTTTTTCTCAAAATTACTTTTGTTAGCTTGTCACAAAATTTTTGAGCCAAAAAAGTGGCTTTTTGGTCAAAATTCTAAAAATAGACATTTTTGGTTAAAATTCATGCCAAAAATAGATTCTCTGATACATTCCTTTCTAGAAATGTATACTTTTATATACATTTGAGTCATAGTCCAAAAATTACAGCACTTACAAAATTCCAAAAAAACTTTGTTGAGTCCCCCTTAAAGGGAACTTTTATTACCCTTCAATTTATTTGTGTTTACCATGTCCCATAACCAAATCAAGTCTGTAGATCAAAATATCAAAATGAATTTTCCTCAGATAAAAGATAAAACAGTTAACTGTTTTTTTCTTCTAAATGAAAGGTTAGGTAAAGGTAATAGTCCATTGAGTGTATTTGTCTAAGGATAATAGTTGAAAACCTAAGGTTGAAAACTGTGATTGAAAGCCAAATACTACCACATTCCCAGGGCAGTTATTTACATAGGACGTTTTTTGTTAAAATTTATTGAGTGTAATATTTACATTAAACAATGAACAAAGCATGATTTTTTAATCATGATCAAATAATAAATTAAATTATATTGTTGATTGTGACTTAAATTAGATGTGAAATTCAGAAAAGAACATTTTGGACCTTAAATTCTCGGAACTTACTAAGCCACATGAGCCTAGTTTGAATTTTGATAATTACATCACTTGGTCAAGACTCAAGACAGGCAAATATTTGTTGCTTTGACTGGTGTTCATTTTAAGACTAACTTTTTAAGTGAGGAATGAAATTCAAATGTTTTTGAAGTATTCTGTATGAAAAAGTTTGTAATACATTTTGACAAGTCATTTAACCTTGTGTCCTACTAGACAAAGATGTTGTAAGACATGCATATGCATTTTGATATATTGTGCAGTTTTCATTGTTTCAAATGGTTGCCAAGAGACAGTGAAATTTGATGAGAGTCAGGGTACCCCTATCTCTGATAAGTGATATGAACTTGCAAATTGAGAATCACCTTACACTTGTATTTTGGTTTCTAGTTACAGAGCAATCATTTTTCTTTCAAATTCAACTTTGATCTTGACTTTGATAAAGCTTTTGATTTGATCAATTATCTCAACCTTTGACACAACTTTTAACACTATGTGATGATTATTGTCTAATGTCTTAGGCGAAGTAATTCAGACACTTCAAAGTGATTTTGTTTTGAATCTTGCCCAACTAACAAGTTGTTGAACATGTTGGAATTACTGCAAAACATTGACTCCCCAACTTGATGGGTACAATACCATTTTTTCACATGATTAAGTGATATTAATTTCACACAATTAAGGCAGCGAAGCTGAAGTTCAAAAAGTGAAATTCTCACTGATTTATGTTTTCATGAAATGGGTTACATGTTTGTGTTAAATTACACAGCTTTATGAACATTAGCTGCCTTTAGTAAAATTACATTCTTCTGTGAAAGTAAAAATCTGCCATTAACTATAAGGTATAGGAGGTATAATAGTTATCACTTGATGACCATTAATTCTGCTTAAAAGGTGAAGTCGAAACCTAAGCTCAAAAGCCACCAGGGTGTCCATCTTTATTTCCTTTGGGGCAAGATTCCTGCTGCTTATCATATTCCTTGATGGGAGGTTTGATACTTTTGCCACAGATGATTCTTTACCTCCAAGCAAAGTCAGTAGTAATTTTTGTCATCTGGATTGATAGAAGCAAAGCAAAGTAAAGTGACTTGCTTAAGTACACAATTCAGTTGATTTCAAATCCTTGACACTCAGTGACAAGAACTCTTCTGCTAACTTGAGAACCTCATATGCTTTTACTTTTTTTAGTATTTACCAAATTGTTAGGGAAGGAGTAAATTGAAAACAAAATGAGAGCTAATGAGAGGAAGGGAAACCATCTCTATCACATTATTACATACGATAAGATGTTGAATGTGAATACACACTGAACAGGATAGAACTTAATTATAGGATAGGCTTCTATGACTGGTATCTTATTTTGTATCAATTAATAATAATTGATAAGGTTGAAACAGGTTCGCAGTCGGACAAGTTAGAAACTGTCAGGCTGTGGTCAGGAGTATCTCTGACTTCTTCAGGACAAATAATTAGGTTGATTGAGAACTTGGTGTGTTTCTGGATGGTAGCAGAGATGACAATTTTCAGGAACAGGACATTTTTGTTTTTGAAATATCAAGTGAAATATCAAGTTTTCATGAAATTGTTGCTCTGCTCTTGTATAAAAGAATCAGCAACAATAGTCATACTTTTTTAGGGGGATTAGTTTGTTTTGTTGAACTCCTCCAGTTAATGTGAACGTCATTCTAAGTATTTATTTTTTCCAAAAGTGAAAATAATTCATTGCATGGAGAATGGAGATTTAATAAAATACAACAGGCAGCTTTGTCCTCAAAGAGCTATACTGAAGTCACCCAGCACACTGAGTGTTTGTGTAAGAAAAGGCTAAGGCGACTTCACCTCTTAAGTTATGTTTGTTTAGATATATGTCATAAGGTGTACTTAAGTAATGTGAACCCACTTAATTTAACTATAATACTACTTCATCAGCAGACTCAATAACATGTCTTGGCTGCCGAATTATACTACCTGGTAGAAAGGGATTCAGTTTGCGAGCGATATCTTGTTGGTGTGGTTTGTAATGAGATTTTATTTTTAGGCCATGGCGTTAGACTGGCGTGATGTGGAATTATATATCGGTAAGTCTATTTATGGATGTCGTAGTTTAAGAAAATTGAGTAGTTAAGTCAATGTATGCTGTAGGTTAAGAAAATTGAATAGTCGGTCACATGGTGAAAGTTTAATAGAGTTAGTGTGGTGATGTTAGAAAGTGTGTCATGGTTAATAAGTGCATGGTGCCAAGTACATTGGTGCATGTTCTTTAGGTTTAAGACAACTTTGTTTTGTTGGTTGCAACTACTGTTGTAGCATAGATTATTGTTGTAGTCATATGCCTTTAAAGGTCCAACAAAATGATTATAAAAATGTTCATGAGAGGCTCATTGTGTACAAATAGACTTTTAAGTATCTCCTGAAATTCAGCTTAAAAATCACAGATAATCATGCACATTTTATATAATAAGTGGGCAACTGCATCCACATTACTTACCAGCACTTGATCGAAAAAAATATAATTTTATCCTGCTGGCGTTGACCTTGACTTTACGTCATTAATTGTCATCTTGTGTCTGTGAAAAGTCTTTGTGCAGCGTATCAGTAATATACGTGTCCATTGACGCAAAAGAGCAGGGTAAGCCCAACTTGTCATTTTACTTTTTAGAGCTTATTCGATAAATTGATGATCGATAACCATTACTGATGTCACTAAATGATCAACTCAAAGATCTGTGTGCAATAAGATTGTTCTGAATAAGATGAGCAGATTTTACAAAAGACACATGGTTCTAAACACTATTAAAGCACTCTTCACTTAATGGATTTGTCAAAAAGAACTTTTACCTAATACATTTAAAGCAGTTTAGCGAGAGAATATTATCAAAACTTTAGTTTAGGTATAATCATGGTATATTAAAGCTACAAAGGTAACTGACATAGAAATATTTTATTATGATCATGTCTACATAATAGGACCTCTCTAAATGCACATATTTAATTGATCATTTTGACATTGAATCCTGACTCATTTGTGGTGCAATTTTCCTGGGGTTTGGGTAATTTGCAAGTTGCGAGTATGAGTGAGAGTTGAGAGTTAAAAAGTGCGAGTTGGCGCAATATTCAACTCGCATATGGCATATTTGAACTTACAACTCGCAACTCTCAAAATCAACTCACAACTCGCAGTATTTCAACTGGCAACTCATACTCGCAACTCCCAAAATACCTTGCCCCAATTTTCTGCACCATTTAATGTTTCAGTCATGTAATCGCCTTCCAATAAATGTGCAATGGCACGTCTTACACACTTTTATTACATTCAGAAATAAATAAATGATTGTTGAGAAACAGGTCACATGGTTGGAAGTTTTCAGTAGGTCAGACATAGGTCAAAAGGGTATGATGTAGTCCGATAGATAGGACCTTTGATGATGACACCCGATCACTAAACAACAGCACAAAATGATAACCGCGAAAGCAAATTTTCGGTCCTAGTGCCGAAGGTGTACCTTTCGACACTTCGCGAAATAGGGGTACCTGGCTTACTGAAAATTGGTTCCCACTTACGGTATTGGTCTGGACAAATTAATGTGGAGATTGCACCTGCTATTAACTATAACCTTTTGGTAGTTAAGTACATGTATATATTGCAAATAAACTTGCTTAGATGTTTTCAAATTATTACTTTGTTTTCAAAAGTATTACTTTTTCATGTAAGCTTACATCATGATTTTGAATAAAGGCTTATAAAACGACAAGTATAAATACCTCAGGAATAGTGTTCCGATCGTGTGATTGCAGTGTATCTATGTGTTTTATATTTAAAACAACCAACTTGAAACAAATAGGTCGAATGCAATAAAGATAAAAGGCCTTTTTATATTCCTTGGTTAAAACGTAGAACCGCCTGGAGTGAATGGAATGCCCCAAAACTTTTAATGAAGTGTCACGAATATAATGCAGCATCTATGTCGAGTGTATTAAATTGAGGGCGGGGTAACGATAAAAATGCAATATTTTATGTTTTAATCGTGAATAAATAACAATGTGCTGTTGTTATAAATTAAGCACGTGGGTATGTTTTGCGAAATAAGTGTTTCTTTAAAGTGTTAAAACTTGAACGGATTTGAATTACTAGTTTGACACGAAATAAACATTTATTGTTTTATATCATCTATGTATTTTCTTTGGATTAAACACAGATTTTAAACACAGATTTGTAGGCCAGTAAGGCCGAGTCTAGATATAATTTTACACGCATCCGAAATTGGGATGCAGAATATTTGCGTGAGTGCGTGTCGGCCGGCCGCCGCGCCGTAAGCCCTTGTAATAGTATGATCTCACCTCTTTTCTTTTACCTTATGACCACCGTAAGAAATGTCTTCCCACCGCCCTGAATTCTTTCAGTTTTAAACTTTGGGGTCCAAGACCTCTAGGTGCGGTGTGTCATGCTGGTGGTAATTGCATTATCAAGTTTACGTTCACTGCAATGACATTCAGGTCTGTGATTTACACCTAAAACCAGTATAGTAGTTAACATGGATATGGTTCAGGTTAAGGACTGTGACTGTGCCTAAACCGACAGCCCCAGAACTACCCTGACCAACCAAATCGGTTTAAAATCAAACTACGTGGTATTATGCTTTGGCCAAAGATTGGTGGCATATATCGGGTCTTGGGTTCATTTTACATGTTGTGCGGTCGTTTGGTATAGAACTTAATATAGTACAGGCCTATGCGTCTGTTTAGCCAAATAGTGCGGCCTACTAGGCATATTATGGCATTTGTATTAACGCTGCACTGGTCCATCACCAACAGATAACCTAAACTATGCGTGAAACCTATTTCCGTTAGATTCATTTTAAGGTCAGATGGGTTTTTTTTTGGTGTAGAGCCTAATAGTACGGATATGCCGAACATGTATAGGCTAACTAAAACTACACGTGAAAACTAGGGCCGTTGGATTCATTTTACATGTGTGGATGTATTTTGGGTGTTTCAACAACACTGAAATATAGGACATTTAATTTACTAGGAGGAGCATTCTGGTAAAACCTACACAGAATGTATCAGGGTATTCAAGTCTTCATTTTGTGAAAATTTTATAAAAAATTATAGGCGCATTTTTTTGTTAGA
>JAUMTS010651029.1:0-12742 GCA_032273385.1 Ophiopholis aculeata | reverse complement strand
TATATAGCTGGAATTATCCCATTTTTATACATAATTCTGCAATTGGATTGCCAGTAGGCTATAAGGGCTGGCACAATGAAATGATATTAAGGGGTATCCAACTATATGGGTTTTACCGTAAATTATCGAATCAACTGTTTATTCCTTATTTCAGAATGAACCCGCATAAAATGTTATCTTGGTATTTATAGGCATCATGAAGGGTAACTTCTACGGCATTAGAAGTGACTTTTCAATGAAAATATATTGTGTGAAAGCAAAACAGGGCGCCCTAAAAAAAACCACCGCGTTTTGTGCCTTTTTAGACACGGCCTCTATTTGTTTTAACAAACGACGACTTTATTAGCTGTTAGTGCACCTCAAAACACGCAAAAAACACAGTTTCTTTGAGGACTCCATGTTGTGCTTTCACAAAAATAAATCTTCATTGAAAGTCGTTTATGATAACGTAAGTAGGTACCCTCTATGATGTTTATAAATACCAAAAACATTGTATGCGGGTTCATTCTTAAATAAAGAATGCAATATAAGCATTCGGTAATTTACGGTACAAATCCTACTTGGAGATCCCTTAAGTATGTGGTATAATCTGTAATCACGTTAGGAAAGGAAATATTTCTATACCCTCTAAGTACGTACGGATAGTAAGATGTAGTTTATAAAAATAAAAAAACAAAAAACATGGTCATAAAAAAAACAGTCAGTTTGAACAAGTTTTACAATTAAACAAATGTTGTTAAAAATAGTATAACCCATGAAAAGTGTTAGAAAATTGCTTTGAATAATTTGTAATAAAAGAAACGTTAGAAGCCTCATTACTTATGCATGAATATATTAATCAGGACATCATTATTAGAAAAATGTCACCATATCTAGTCCAAATATATACTTACTGTTGACATTATTTTCTTGAAAACATTTGCTAAGTGTTGATTTGTAAAAAAAATTACTATAGTTGATTCCTTGATAAAACAAGGTTTGCTCGTAAGGTACACTGGCCACCGTGAAGGTAACTCTCCAAACAAGACAGCACGACATACACCCTCCCCCGTTTCTGCATCTTTGGGCCAGAGGGAGTTGGGTAAAGGAGAGATGTTTCAATTAGAGCTGAACAAATAAGTAATAGTTCATACTAATTATAATGTATATATTCTGAAATATCTACCACATTATTAAAAGCTTTAGGAGGCAAAGCGAATATTGTTCACCACTTGTCTCTGCATATGCTTTCTTCAGCTTTTTATACTAACAGCCAGGAGGCATAACGATATCTTAACATTTGTGTAAGTGGTATGCTAATCGTTGATGTCTTTGTTTGCTCTATTTGATATTTTCATAGTTGAAGTCTTCAGAGCGTATATCATCTGAGGTTGTTATCGTATTCAATCAATGTGTCATGATCTTGACTAGTTCTTAATAGCGTTTCATATCTTCAATTATTATCAATAACATGAATGATATATATATAATAACATCACTTAAAACATGATTTGCGGAATACGGCTAGCTCTCTTATTCCCCACATCCTTAATTCATCATTTTATATTATAGTAACATGTCTAATTTCAAAAAGAGTTTCAATTTAAAGTTGCATTATTAGTTCCTATGTGTAGTATACAGCAAAGCGACTTAACATTTTTTGCACCAGATTTATAATTGTAAGTACAATTTAAAAGGGTGATTTGCAATAGGTGATTGATAAGAGAAAAGTATTTAGCAGTAGCTTACAATACGTCTTTTACAGTGGGTAGATTTCTAAAGGAGGAATCTAAAATTAAATGTATGTTCCTGCTGATTACTTCCCTCTGGTTAGCTTCATGAATGGATCAATCTACCCGCTGTTAAGACGAAACGCACTTTACGTGATACAGCAAACTATATAATTTGAATGTTGTCAATATTTATAAAAAGGAGTCCTACTAATATTTCGACATGTAATATATTGACTATTGTCTTACCGATGTCAGATCATTTCGAGTCCCATTTATAGTCTACCTCACATGGAACAAACGTGCGTTACTTGTCTTCGAGTTTCGAGTCTGGTTTCCGAGCTTCAAGTTTACATTTTTGAGTTTGATTCAGAATTTTGAGTGTCGAGCCTAATTGTTTGAATTTTGAGTCTAATTTGTTTGAGTTTCGAGTTAGCATTTTGAGTTTCGAGTCTAGTCTTTCAACGTTCGAGTCAATATATCACGTTTCGAGTCAAAGTATTGAGCTTGGTTCCGAATTTCCAGTTTCAAAAGGATGCACATATGTAGAGGAAGGGGATGGCTGACACAACATAGTCCCTCTAACTAAAGTGCATATATGTAGCACTCTACATGGCATCCAATCAGGGCACGGCTTGAAAAAGAGCACATTTTTAGCAAATATTAGCACTCTACCAAGGCGACTGGGTTGGGCTGAAGGTATATGGTATGAAACTTATCTGCACTTAGTTGTTTTGAGTAACATACTTAAACAATCTAACTATTTAAAATATGTTTACACTGATTAGCTGTTCTGTTATCTGAGTTTAGGTGTGTTTTAGTGCTTTTTGCCTTGGGGGTAGGGGGCGCTTTAGTTCAATAGGAAAAGGAGCAAGTATTGGTTTAAATGTATCATGTCGTTAATCGTTTTTGATCGTTTGCTGTCCCTTATTATTTAATCGCGGAAGCGAGCGCCTAAGGCAGCAGTTATAATGATGGCGTAGGCGTGTCACTTCTTTACACTTGTCTTGAAGGAAAATGTATTCGGGGACTACAGATGTCATGGAGCTCGACGTTTATGTTCTCCTAACATTTATTGAACTTGTAAACGATCTTGTGGTGTCAGTTTCTTTGTCGGAGTATAGCGGCTAATGATTCGGCAAGCGACGACTACTCTGTAAGAACTACTGCATTAGTCAGCAATCGACGGCTAAACATTCTGCCATGAGCGCATCTGAACACTCCATATATACCTCACGTAAATACACCTTTGGCTCATTTGCATACATCAGACAACGCCATCGCTTTAATCATATTTCCGCCATATAACTCCCAAAAGTTTTCCTTTGATCATCATGCAGTGTTTAGAGACACCCATGCCGGCAAATTCATTCGTCGGTAAATATCTTTGCCCACGTAATTGCTTTTTAGTTGGTTTTTTCATAAGCGTCAATCCATTTCTAGAAATAATTTCCGGCTACTAAAATGTAACGGTATCTGTTTCAGATACCAGTAAGTGGCTCAAAATGTCCATAGCCATTCTCTGGCCGGGGTGTTCCATCATATCTTGCTGGAGTTTGGCTTTAGGACGGGTGCTCGGTGATCTCATCCTTGCACAGATATCACACCTCCAAATTCAAGAACGAAAAACTCTACTAAGTCCATACCTCTAGTTGTGTTGACTCTAAAATGTTCAGCAGTTTTCACTATGAAGTTCCTCCATAATAACATCTTAAATCTTCTTGGGGACTATCATTAACGAACTTATGATTCTACCATCTTCATACTCATATCACTGATGGTGAATGTTGAGTTAGTTCAAGCCCGTAGTTTTCTTGCATTCCACAGTGTTTCTTCCGGCTCACATTTATTCTTTCAAGCGAATTATATTCGACATATTTGAGCTCCACAAGCCTGGCATCTGGTATCCAGTAAACACATTTTACAGACTTCTTTATTGGCAGTATCCCCTGAATTAATAAGCGCATGCAATGATTGCTTACTAGCTTTGACCGCGTCCTCTTTGTTATCACACTCTCCAAGAATTTAACTCCACCTAGCAATTAGGCCTTCCGGGTTTTTAAAATCAAAAACCAATGGAGCGATCCATGGTCCGTTTAAAGTGTGAAATGTTTTCCGCAAAGATATGGGCGAAAATAACGGACATATATTCCTCCTGCCCATGAAACAGTTCTGTCGGGTAAGATATACAAACTTCCTAAAATGCAAGGATTTAAGTAATTAAACCAGACACGAAGTATTAAATAAGTCGGAGAGGAATTATTGTGTTACTACAAAATATTTACTGGTAGTCGTTTAACCCTAGCATATCCCTGGACGACTTGTTCTTCAAAACATAACCGCTCTCTCTTGGTATCTATCACACACTCCGTTATATCCACGATGTCCATTCCCAACGAGGCGTCGTTTTTGATAGTGCTACTATTACTGGCATAATCACGGCTGCACTTCACACACAGACTTTCATCGCTGCCCAACCAATTATTGACAATGTGCTTCCGTCAGCTTGCTCTCATGTGTCTCGTACACTTCAAAGGCTTGGCATAGACTCGAAAGGAATGACGTTGTAGCTCCTTTCAGATATAATGGTATTTGTCGCACCTATGCCGACTACAAAACAGAAAGGTGTACCTTCCACCTGCTCTGTGGTGGTTTTTGTGCGCCCCGTTTTTATTTTCCCTGTTGAGCCAACGCAGCTTTTCAGCGACCATTCCTTGGCTCCTCGGTTGGGTCGGTTGTCGTTTCCCGGATTATTTACTTCCGACATACCCAATTGATAACTCTGTAAGTGAGGGCAAGCTGTGATAAAGTGGTCAAATAACCCGCACTGATAGCATCCAGTATTCCTCTGACTAAGACCAGGACCGTATCAACTATTCGCTCCTTCACGACCTTTTCCTCTGCCATATCCATTTCCGTACCAAGGATGTCATTGAGTTCATACCGTCTTTGGAATATCTGGTTTAGAGTTATATGAATGCTTTTTATTTACCATTGAATCGTGTTACTCTACTAGTTTATTTAACAGGGTCAACATCTCCGTCATTGACACCTTCTCCTGCTCGATTGTTCTCAATAACTCGAGTGTAGTTAGCTTGCTGCAGTCTTTCCATTGCCAGAAAAGCTTCTGTCTCTAAAGCAGAACGGACTGCTTCCTCTATTGTTGTTGAAAAATAAACGGCTGATCAGACCTCCATATTAGTCAGGTTTTCATAGAAGTGATTTCATGTGATTCTGTTTCTTGACTGTTCGGGCATCATTGCATAAGCGATGTCTTTAAGCCTCCTGGCTGCTTAAACATAATCTTGAATTGTTGCTGACGACCTTTCAACTCTAGGACCATCTCGTCATCACCGTCAAACATCACTTCCAAGCGTCTCACCAAATCGAAATAGTCTTTCATACATTTCCTGTCTAATAACTTCTCTACCTGTCCCTGGGAGGGACAATATTATTGCAGCGTTTTACGTCCTTTGGTCAAATTATTCCATTAAGCCATGCTTCCAATTGAATTATGTACTCTGTCAAATGCAAGTCGCCAGAAAATGACTCTGGTGTGACATCCTTCTTCAAGGTGTAGCTCATTCTCTTGTGTAGCATTTTTGTCAAGCTTTATTTCCTCTCCTGTCAAGCTCCACGGAGTGCTAGACCTACTTTTGGTAATAGCACAGGATTCTTCTTTGTCTGCATTATCTGATTGTGTGCAATCGGCGCAAGCTGCTCTCATTTTTTGACTTGCACTCCCTGTTTTACTACACTTATGGAGGAAACATCAGGATCAATTAGCTGTACCTGTTTCATACCCCGACGATGTCACAGTCCACTATCGTCAGAAACCATTTGCTCTACGTCCGTTCTCTGTCTCTGCCGGATACAGCGTCAATACCTGTTTTCGTTGCACCCCGAGACTAGGAAAGGGTATTTATTACACATTGTTTAAATAGGTATATTTCGTACTGGTACTGTCCCTTTTCTTTATTCCTTCTCTTATTTCCTGCCCTTAGACGTTTGATTTCGTTTCTCGCTGTGTGACAGCCAGATGTTTCTTTTACCATTTATTGGGCTTGTGGGCTGATCTAGTGTTGTCGGTTTCTTTAGAAGTATATGGCAGCTAATGATTCGGCGATCGACGACTACTCTGTAAGCACTACTGAATTATTCAGCAATTGACGACTAAAAAAAAATCAGCCACGAGCGCATCTAAACACTCCTTATATACCTCAAGTCCCATGACCTCGCTTGAATCATATTTTCGCCCCAGTGTTATGGATTACAACCCCCTGCTCCAGAAGTGGCTGTACTGCAACAAATGTATTGGTTAATGGGATTGGAAAACAAATAGTTTCCAGCGTGATTCGGTTTACCTTAAACAAATAATAGTGTGTCCGTGAAATTGGCAGTAGCAATACTTAAACGTGATATATATTCAAGAATGATATCGATCGAGTGTTGTTAGCTGTTTAAGAGACGTAGATAAATCGGCTTGCGGGTACACTGTTCTGCATACTTTAACATGTTATTGTTCCATTTAACATTGCTCCAATAAAACAACCGAGATAAGAATGACTAGGGGAGACAGTTTTTTGCATTACGTTTGCTATTATGTTACTGAAAAAGATAATGCATTTATCTCTCAGGAAAACAAACACTGCAAACATAAAATGTGCTTTATACATGTTATGATGTATTTGTAGGCACTTACTTATTAAACGCCGTAAAAAGGGCTTTTTAACAAAACACACATCAAATGTTTAATAATACCTTTGTTAATTAAATTGGAAGCTAAGGAATAATGCATTAAGAAATTAAATTAAATTTGACAAAAGGACATAATAAAAACAAGTTTTATCATCAGCAATCTAACCATTGGTTGATGTTGTATCCCATTAGATGTTGACTCGGTATGACATGAGAGTTTGTAGTCCCGGTGGAGCCATTATATGGGTTCTATATATAACATGACACATTCAGTGTGAAACTGTTGGTGCGTGTTTTTGTTGTTGAATACTCTATAAATAAATATACAAACCGGATAATAAGTCTAGTAGACTGCCATGTTACATCGTTTCAAGAAAATGATCAAATATACCATATTTCGACATGGGTAGAAATTGTAACGTATAATAACTTTGTAAAAGTGTTTGTGATGATATAAAACCAAAATTAACAATTAATAGTTAGGTTAGTAGTTTGTTCTCATACTTTTCTTTAAAGATAAACATTGTTTGCTTGGATAAACTTTAGCAACGAGTTAAGTTCCTTATATGGTGTTAAAAATCCTATTTCCCAAATCAGTGAACAAAAGTAAGCTATCCGAAAAAACATTATATTGATGATGGCAACCAACTAGTTATGAAGTACGACACTTTGAAACCTTTTTTTAATGTTTTAATGTTTTAGGGTCATGATTTCTTGTTTACTTTTATGTTAATGTTCCTTTACCTTGCAAAGCTTTTAGCGCTTATTAACCACGTACATATGTTCATTTTATATCTGTTTAAGAAACAGATAAATATAACGATGAGATGAATCGATGTTGTTTAAACGATGTCTGCGAGTGTGATTTGGCGCCTGTGTTTACAATGTTAATGGAAGTCAAAAAATATTCAAAACATAATTTATATATAATATGATGTGCGGAAGCATTCAATGCAAACGGATACCTTGGAACTGTTTGTAAAACAGTCATTTCCACTTTAGGTTGTTTTTCCAAAAGATGGTTATTTATTCGAATGTAAATGTGGTGATAGAACATTCCACGAGATATATATTCGATAGACAAGTTATATTTATCTTGCTGCAGAAAATAGACGCGTTAAAGGCTTTTTTTAAGATTTAAAAATAAAGTTAAAACACAGCCCAAGTAGCAAACAAGAAATTCAGCATCACACAAGACAATTTATCTCTTTAGGAATTGACTAGTTTTGTTGATATTACCTTTGACAAAAAAAAGTACAATGATAAAAAATAATTAAACAGGATTAAAACATGCTTGTTTTTAACACACTAACATTACTTTATTTCCATTGTATTTACAAAACATGTATTTCGAGATGTTATTAAAACGTTTACCCTGGAAGATAGCCCATTATTCTTGTGGATGCAAACATTGTGGAATCAAGACCATAAAATATAGATGCCGAAAAGCTGCATTGAAGAAACATGCAACGCTGATACCCATTCAAAAGTTTGCTTCACATGATTTATTTCGAGTTGTTGTTTTTTACGTCCGTCCTTCACCTCACTCACTTGGCATTTTTTCGTTTGTTGCATTTTTCTCTTGCATTCATAAACTACCGCATTTGACAAACCGCAAGCATGAGCCGTTGCGATCACAACATTTTATCCATGTGCTGCCTCCACAATTTTCTTTGCAGTTATTGCAGCCCTCAAAATGTTTCTGTATTCAAGTATCTGGGTGAAAAATTATCTCTTTTTAATGATCCGATGTACGTACATATGTAGACAATAACATTTCTACTGTTTTGTTTCTATTTACCGGTAAGAAAAACAAATATTACAAAAACCGACCCGATCCGATCCGATGTCTTGTAACGTCCAAAATCCCACCTGCAAAAATGTATGGCTTTACGGGAAGTGTTGATGTTGATTGTCAACATTAGTGGGTCGTATATATTTTCAAACTCACGGTATTTTTACACATCCCACATCAGAGAGTGTAGTTGTCTCAGGTTTTCCAAAGGCAGTACTTGTGAAAGGATAAAGCCAGATACGTTTTTGATTTGTATAAATAAGACGTTCGTACCATTGGCAATCTCTGCGCCCTATCTGACCTTGCTAGAACGTCTGAAGATGCCAGTAGCACTTTCGTCTTTGCCACTACCTTGTCATCAGTCACATCAATGTCTCAAAGTTAGGGTTAGACTATATTATATAAGTCTGATGAGCTGTTGTTTCAAGCTTTAATACTACAACATTGTAAATACATTAACTGTATACAGAGTAGCCTAATCAGTATAATACTACTCTCTGGGGGGCCTGCTAAATAACATGAATAATCTTACTGTACAGTTTAAACTATAGACAAAACAACACAAAAACACCTAAGTGCATAAGGGGACCATTTGGACTCAACATTTTGATGTTCGCGTTTCCCATCAAAACGCTAACATATTTCACGCCAATTTATTTTCTTATTGCTTAACTTTATATTCTACAACTTGTGGTGGAACAAAATCGGATCGCCCTTGTCGTGTTAAGAATGGCCGACATTTGTAGCGGTTTTTGTTTTTTCTTTAACAAAAATGTTTTGCCCCTAAAATCAAACTGGATTTTTTCCCCCAACTTGTAATTTAGCTATGTAAATATTGTAATATATATTTAGTCTTCTCCATTCACAATCGACGAAGTGTCTGTATCTTGTTTTTCTTATAGTATAGTGTTTAGAAACGGAATGGAAATTACAAAAAAAAATAATCAAACTCTTGAAGAAAGAACAAGGACATTTCGAAACCATAGGAAACATTTCGCTAAAAAACGATTAAAATCGACTAATGTTATGGTTACAATTGTTACTGATGTAGCCACTAAAGAGTGTCATTTAACATAATAATTCAAAAAATGCAAGTGATTTATAGTGCGCTACGCCTCCCTGTTATCCACGCGGCCTCAGCACACGTTACAGAGCAAATACAAACGGTATTTCAAATACAGCAATCACAAACGGTATAATACTATACGGTTCCCCTTAGGAAAAGCTTGTCATTAGCAAATAAGCATCCAGGCGATATTATTATGTTGAAATCTTTATATTCATTAGTTTTTAACTATGGTCTTACAAGGTCCCTCTGTTTTAAAAATGCGACGTTTTACGACAACCGCCTTTAAAAGTAGGTGGCACTAGCAAAATGTATATCGATGCTTTTACTCCAAAGACTATAAATATGATGTTGAGCCATAGTTTAAACCCCTAATGTATGGTAAATCGAGGACGATTAAGAATTTTGTTGCGTTTTGTGCTACTGTGACAATTTTGCAACGGGGATGGGGGGGGAGGGTTAACAGTGAAGCTATAATTCTCTACCACTACAATCAGGCATAGATACAATCAGGCATAGAGATCCAATGTCGATATTGTCGTGATAAGAATAAATTTCCTACGCCAATAAATCCATGGTGTTTATGCACATGTTCGCACCAATTTGGATGATGATTGCTAAATAACGCATATGTGGTCAACTAGAACTGGAATACCCCGAACTAGAGTCTGACGCGGCCATTATACAATGTTGGTATATACCCGTTTAGGTTTTAAATATAAGTATACTTTTGAATATATATTAGCAAATATGAAATGAGTCAAAAGTTGCGAGTGATATAAAATGTATAACCATTAATTAAATAGCTGTTTGCATTCCCGGCTGAAAAAATGAAACATGAGGCATGAGTCGTGTATAAGTTTGCATTATGGCCTGCTTGTTTTACTTATTATGAATATGCAATTGACAAACAATGAAACGTGACTGGAACGTTGTTTGCCTGGAAAGAGTTCCATTAGCCAAGTAATAATACATATCCTACATATTTTAACACTGTACATACTTTAGCAGGGTTGGTGTCGGTGTCCAACCCTTCATCTGTAAACAACATTGTTCAGCTATGACTCGTCAACCGGTGCTCCAAAATATAGTTAAAGTTAGGTATGTATGTTCTTATTGTGGGAATTTAGTATTACAACATAGTCCTACGCAATGTCTACTCTTTGTGTATTCTGTGGTGCGTATTCGATAACATAAAGTGCATATTACATAAAAAACAAATCACACTTAAGATAAATGAATGAGAAAATGGTAACGTTCGCCAGGTTAATAACACAAAACGAAAACAAGGTAAACAACATACACGGTTATGTACAATAAACCCTTTACTATTTTTCCTGATGACCACAACCTAGAAACATGTTTATTCTCACATTTCTTTTTGCCATCAAAAACACAACAATATGTATGGAAAGATAATGGTTTGAGCCACAGTAATATATACAAGGTTTGCAAGTTTTACTCGTACACGACTTATTCAATAAACAGGTGGTACAATATTTGTTATTATACGTTGTTATCACTACAGTCGAACGATAACTTTAGTTACATTCAACAGTTGGGAAAAAGTAAATCAACCAACACAGAATCAATGTTAGAGAAAGACTCGTGTCTATTAAACTGTTAACGATAACTAGGTCTAAATTTTTTTATAAGTATAACAGATTGAACTATTTGAGCACGACGTATGTTAGAAAAAAAAAGAAATATTAGAATAAATATCATAAGAAAATAAATTAATATTCTACCTCACAACTTAAATGAAAATCAGTGACACATTACTGCCAAGGATTTATACCTAGGACCTCCGGTTTTAAGGTCGTTTTAATATATTTGTATGTTTTGTAACCTAGAAATGTTTTGCCGATGTCTTAAAAGGCTAAAACGTATACACAAGCTGCCATGTTATCGTCGCGGTACAACAACATTTAAACTTTGAAATAAGGGTACAAATTGAACCAGGACTCACTCGGGTAAGTATGATAATGTCGGTTGAGCAGCTGGGTCAGGTGTAAATGAGTTTTTTGTAATTGTTGATTTTGATTTTATGTTGACTTAGGTTTGTTTGTATTGTGTTGCTTATAATATTACCTCCATCCCCATTCTAACGTGAAAACCGTATGCTATAGTTTAGGCATATAAAACAGTTTGTACCGTGTAGTTTCTTCTCTGTCGACTACTGATGGCGCATATAAGAAAGCCAATAACAGAGCTATTGTTTCAAACCTGTAAATATCTTGACAGAAAATATATTTTAAATCCTGTTTTCATCCAATTAATCCGTCAAATCGTATCTCTTACAATGCTGACAACGCACAGCATTACCGAGTGCCTTCTTTTACCCTCGCATTATTGACACATTTGACAGGAGAAAATGTATTGGCGTCCGGCGAATAAAGAGTTTAACCCAGACACATCAATATTCTAGGCTCCACTAAGATTGTTGTCACTTTAATACAATTACTTTTCACCCACAACCATTTTATGGTATCTATACAGTTAGGGCAAATTTTCCGAGGAAAATCCGGTGCTTTATCAAGATGATATTTACTGACAAGTTAGGGACACTGATAATATGTATATTGATAAGATAAATTAACCACGAGGTACCTTGACAAGCATCTAAAACATACTTGTCACATGATACGCTTACTTTTGCTGTTTGTTAATACATCAATAGTTAGCGTGCTTTATTGCTTTAAGAAGGTCATCCATGTAATCACACTGCATAATTATCATTTAAACTGATGCTTAATCGGCACAACAAAATGTGCGGATTAAGCAACAGATGGTATGAAAAATTAACATTCATGTATTAAAGTTGACCTGTATATCATCAATAGATTATGCTAATGTTGCAGTTTATTAATTCATACGACTTTTTCAATAAAACGGAAAACATTTACAAACTGTTACATATCTTCCAGTTGTTTTTGTTTTCACATAATACCAATACTCACTCACTCACTCGGGCGTCACCTGAAGGACTGCAATGATGGCTCTCCGTAATCCCCTATTCTGCATGTAGGTCTCTATTTCGTTGGGTGTGTATCCAGTGTCATCTTGGAGTAGGTCAACAAAGGTTTTTGTAGGCCTTCTTACTTTGTCTTTTTTCCTGTGTAGTCTCCAGATTATTAGCTCCGAGATAACACTCCCCTTTCTCCTTTTGCAGTGCCCAGCGAATCGCAATCTCCTCTTTGTGGTGTTGGAGGTAATGTTGGGAAGCTCACCATACAGTTCTTTATTTGTCATGTGAGATTTCCAACTGATTGCAAGACAATTTACTTGTTTTTCTTTAAAATATATGAGTGCTGTGTTCAGGTATGGTGTTAACATGGTGGCAGTGAAATTGTAGAATGTTCACGCTCTAGAAGTGTGACAAAAAAATGTGGTTTTGGTTATTTGATAAGATTATCATATAATGAAGTGTGTATTTAACAAAATACTACTATCATTATCAATTCATTAACATAC
>JAUMTS010649918.1:0-12745 GCA_032273385.1 Ophiopholis aculeata | reverse complement strand
CGATGATGATGATCACATGATAACAACATCTCACATTGGCTACTTTTATGATTTGAACTCCTTGAGCGCATGAAATTTGCCATTAAATTTGATATATTTTGTATGAGAGATACACGAAGCCGATTATGTATTTTGCCGCAGTGTTTTTCCCCTCGGATAACCTTATTTACGTGTATCCTATCAGGCAATTGGGGATGACGAAGGAGCCGAATGTTGGAACCAAGATCAGCATGGAGTTTGAAGTAGAAGACATTGATGAGACAGGAAAAGATATGCCGCTGGACACATTGAGTATCACATGACCCACGGCATGTTGCTGGCTAGCAATGAGAACCACAATCAATAGTACTAGCAATAAGGGAACATCAATAGGAAACACTATCAATGGTGTTGTTAGACTGGGATTGTACGGGGCAAATAGACTTCCATGTGACCCACGGAACCACACTGGAATGATGTGGGGACCTATGACATTCAAGGTGTAGGCAGAGTGTCATTATAGGATTGTGCTGGTCAAGTTGAGTATCACTATCAATAGTGTTAGCAGACTACAACTATGGGATTGCGCTGGTCAAGTCGAGTTTCATCTCACCCAAGGTATGTTGCCCCATTTGAATATGTATTTTTCAAAAATCTTTACATCTGAGGGCACAAGTGAAACGCGTGGCGTTGATGCGCCAAATTAGTAATATGGCCAGACTACTTAACAAATTCTTCCGGCGCCTATGCATATGGGATGTTACTGGGCACCAAGAACTTTAAGAAGACAAAATATATATACTGTAAAAGGCTTTAATTTCGCGAGGGATTTAATTTCGCGAGGAGAGGAAATTTGCGAAATTAAATTCCCGCGAAAGATGAACTTTAGTTATGCACATCAATGCATAAATGAAGTAAAATTTATATTCGCGAAATTAAGTACCCGCGAAAATGGTGTACAATGGAAATTCGCGAAATAAAGACCCCACGAAATTAAAGCCTTTTACAGTATTTTGAATCAGCTTTATGAAAACTATTATTTCTCTTTGAAAAATACTCAGAAAATATGAAAATGTTTTCGTCAATTTGACCTAATTGCTTTTAGTATTGATAGAATAGGACTTTAAAATATTCCAATTGCTATGCTGAAAATCTGTTGACTTGTCCAGACATTCAATAAAATAACCACCATAAATCAGCAACAATTTATTGGAAAGTACTGTTTCAACATCTTCAGGAGCACTCAAATTCTAATTCTTTTGGTTATTCAAAAATATCAATACCTTTTGAAATAGAAATATTTCTGCATAATGAGTAAGGAGTAAATGTAATACTGTAACTTGGCATTATTGGTTGAAAATACAGGCAATTATCGAATATATCTAGGCTTTTGATATAACGGAATGGAATAAAGCAAGACTTGATACAAGACTTGCACTTGTGTCGGCCTATGCAGTTCATTTTTGTTCATTGAACAGTTGCGTCAAAATATAAAACAAAGCGTCTTAAAATCACATTTTGAGTTATAATTCAAATTGCAGATTCTTCATCAATACTGTAAATAATTCATGGACAAAATGACTTAATATTGAATATTCATTAATATCTTGAATATTCATTAATTAACATCTTTAAGTCCATTTATGAATGCGTAGGATAATTTGCAGCATGTTTATAAGAAAAAACATTAATCAAGATAATCAAATGGACGATTCCGCAAGTTTAAACATTTTACGTGCCGATTTACAAACAAGACATTATTTTCATATAACCTGCTTATCAAAACTTGGCAACCAATTTGCCTCAGCCCGAGTTTGCAAATGACTTGACAACATCCATGTAATGCATGAACTTAGCACACTAGAAATGAGACAGTAGTTAAGCTTTGTTAAATAGTTTGGCCTATCACCTTAATAGGTCAAGAATACGGAATAAACCAAAAGGCAGCTATTTTTAATACATAGGTGTTATATCGGTCGCGACGGTCGGTCGTAGGTGTTATATAGGCAAACACAAAAAGCAGCCTTATTATTTATTATGTGTTCGTGACGTATTTAGGTGATAGGCCAACAGTTTCTTACAATGAGTTTGACATCACACTGCCTCTAGCCAGGGGGGTTGTGCTTGCACACCAGTGTTTCAGCTGCACGTTTTATTGGCATACAAATTATGTCACGTTTGGGGAAATAGCGAGCATGTCAACAATTTACACTTCAAAAGTATGCAGTAACATCATGCCCAAACTCAAAGTAAGGATCCGTTTACAAAGCTACATTCCATTTTGAAAATGAACTTAACACTTTTTTCAAGATTTGATTTTAGACACCACTTCTTTTACACTATAACATTACCATACACAGGCAGCATCAGTTAACATCTGTTTGTACAGTGTACACCACATCAAATATAAATAGTCTTTATGCAAGAGAGAAACAACAAAAAATAACATTATTTCTACAAATTTGATGGCAGTGATTTTACTAGTATTAGATATCAAAAAATAACATCTTATTCAACAAACCAATGTTACGTTACTACTACGAAGCTACATAAATTTCAACATGGTGGCAAGATCTTGGTTTTTCTCTCCCTACTTATGAAGTGCAGTGGTCCCTTCTTCAGTGTATTGAAGTCTGAAGGCAGCATGTACTGGGTAAGTCCATTTGCATAACAGGGGTGAGTTCAAAGATCCTGAGGTGAGCCTGTTATTGAGAAACATAAAGAGAGAGATTGTTACAAACAATGATCAAGCTGAATATTCATGAGCAAAGTTCGGGGGTTACGTTTTTCGAACAAGAGAACGAGAAATGTAGTCTCCTTCGCAAGTCTCTATACTGTAATGCTCCGATTACGTAAGGCTAAACTCTCAACATAATGTAGAGAAGACTATTTTTCTTGCTCATTTACATATTAACTGTACCCCAAAATTATCACTGTATAAGATGGTAATATATTATGACTATGACGCTTTTTTTGTAAAATCCCATTAGGAGTTATGGGCAAATATATAGCGAAAGATCAGAATAATGTGTATCTGACAGGTAAAAGCCTGACAATATTTTCATAAATTTGTTTATATTGCGCTTTTAAAGCAAATTAATAAATAATTTTGAATGACCAACACTAAATAGTCAATACTTTACTTTGTGAATCAGTGTAATTTTTTTTCAAGGAGACTGAAAATAGACAAAGATTTCATTCACAGAAAACACAGATATTCAAACACCAGCTTTCAAAGTGTCGACAATTATTCAAATATTAATCTGTTTCTTCTTACTAATACTTTGAGTGTGTACTTCACACACGCAACACAAAATGACACCTGCGTAGCTGAACACGGGTGCATGTAGCTATCCAGAAGACCTGCTATTAGGAAAACCCGCTAATCAGAGAGTCCCCTATCAGAATTTCCAATCCTAACCCTAAACCGTTAGCCTAAACCATAACCCTAAACCTAACCCTATGCATAACTATAACCCTAACCCAAATCTTTCTGATTAAAGGGGTTTTCTGAGTAGCAGACCTTATGAATAAAGGACAGTTTTAAATGAAAAACAACATACTATAACAGCTTTTCTGAGTAGTGGGCCTTCTGAGTGACTGTCCTCCCCCCCGAAACACTAGCTACATAATGTCACATCCAATCTCAAAGAAAGAAGCAATCTAGAGTAGATATAGAGGTGTAATGCACTTACCTAAATGTCTTTATCTTGGATACTGCATGATGTAGCCCGGATTGGGTGCTCTATTCCTGTACGCTGCCATGCCTGTCTGACCTGGTGGATACGGAGCTGGATGAATATAAGCCGGTACTTGCGCCACCTCTGGTCTCTGTTGTCCCACGTAAGGTTGAAACACCGGATATCCCGGATTAACGGGCATTCCCGGACGTATCGCCATCCGTGATGGAATCGGGGGTGTGGCTTGTGCAGCTGATTGCGATTCTGATGCATTGGGTGAATGCATTGGGGGCGTTGAAGCCGGCGGCGTACCCCTTGATGCGGTCGGGGAAGGAAACGGCGATGAAGCCGGTGTACCTCTCGATGCTGTTGGGGAGGGATACGGCGGTCGGAAATGCGTTGATGGGGTAGTGCCGGGGTGAACATACGGTCCTTGTGGGGAGAGAGAATTCCTGCCGTGGAATCCCGCCATTGTAGGTGGCGGTGTTTGTGTAGGTTGTTGTGACGGCATAGAGGTTGCGTATGGATGTGACGTTGAACCGTATGGCTGTACCACGGAGGTAGAAGTAGCGTTAGTCATCCCTGATGTTGATTTGGAGGGCATCGTAGGTGATATCTGCTGCTGCTGTTGCTGACGCTGTTGCTGCTGAAGCTGCTGTTGGTTGCCCTGTTGAGCGTTAGGCTTATGACTTTTCAACTCAATATAGGGATAAACAGGAGCAGAACTCAAGCCCTGCTGAGCTTTGGTGTTAGCTGCACTACTGGTCTGCCTGCGACTGCCTTTAGGTGCTCTCTGTACCTGCTTCTTAGATTGTTGTGGTAGTGACCCTTGACCTACAACTGCCGCTTGCGCAGGAACTTGTGGACGAGTTTGAACTGGTACTTGAGCACGAATCTGACTCTGAACTTGAGCACCAATCTGAGTAGGATTTTGAGCTCGAGTCTGGTTAGGATTTAGAGCACGTGCCTGATTAGGAACTTGAGCGCGAGTCTGCTGATTAGTAACTTGAGCGCGAGTCTGATTAGGATTTTGAGCTCGATTCTGATTAGGATTTTGAGCCCGAGCCTGATTAACAAATTGAGCACGCATCTGATTAGTAAACTGTGCACGCATCTGATTCGGAACTTGAGCACGATTTTGACTCTGAATTTGACCACGCGTCTGATTAGGTACTTGAGTACGAGTAGGTGTGACTACACGGTATCCAGGAGTGTTGGTTACGACAACTTGCGGCATGACCTGACTTTTTTGTAAATTGATATATCCTGTGAATAAACTCGGACTTGGTACTGATGAAACTGCTGCAGTCTGCTGCGCAACTTGTTGCTGTGTAAATCCCTGAACTTGCTGTGGCGAAAATCCTGGAATTTGCAATTGATTAATAGTCTGTAACTGATTTAATTGCTGCAATTGATGCTGGTGTTGCTCGAAATGTTTTGCAAATTTTCGGCCTTCCTTACGCGAAAATTTCTTGTGGAATTGCTGAATGTCGACTTGGTCGATAGGACTTTGAACGGGCTTCGAATCTGGAGGCGCTAAAGTCAAGAAATTGGGGTTCGCCTTACTTGTGCTCATCTTAGGAGCAACGATGGTATCCATTGGACTTTGAAATTGATTAGTTTCAGGCGGAGCTAGATTCAAGAAATTAGGGTTAGTCTTACTTGTGGTGATTTTAGGAGCAACGATGGTGCTGCTTTTATTTAGAAATTGTTCTTTTGTAACAGTTTCTGGAGGTTTATTAATGGGGATCTGAAAGTGCGGAGTCGGGGTACCCTCTTGTTTTATCACCACCTGTACTTCTTCTACTTCCGGATCCGGGTCTGTTCTACCTGGAGTTCTTGGTTTATCGTCATGCAGCCAATCCATATCTTCTACATCCACTTGGACTTCGTTGTCCTCCGCCGTGGTGGAACTTTTTGTTTTAGAGGTCGTTGGTTCATATGAGGATCTCTGGTTATTTGCAGCATTTGACAGTTTTTGCATACTGGATAGACTCTTAGAAAATGCAGCATTGAATGTAGACATCGCATGGGACATTGCAGCTTCCCCTTGAGATGCGCTGGAGTCTACTTTACTTTGGTCGATTGTTACAGAACTAGTTGACTTTCCTCTCTGACGACTCCCTGGATCCTGCGCCCTACCAGGCGATCTACCGGAACTACTTGCAGGACTTTTACTACACGCAGGACTTTTAGAGCCAGTGTCTCTTCCACCGCCGACACTTCGACCATGCCCTTCAGGACTAGTGGCGCTCTGACGGCGGATCTGTTTGCTGCGATCAAGTTCGGATGAAGCAAGGGCTACTAGAGCGTCAAAACCACTGCTGATCTGTGCTTGCCATTTGCGTGATGTAGGGGATTCCCTGACTTGGGCTGAGGAGTCGTCTGATACCGGGGTAACAGGGGTTGATGATCGCTCTGTGGAAACAAAGGAAAAATTGAGAAAAAATAATGATAAATATCTAAATAACCTTTAAAAGGAAGACAATGTAATAATTACTAAAGGAAAATTTGAGAAAAAATTGAGGGTGCTTCAGCCAGAAAATGTTGGAATATGCATTTGACATGTGATATGATTATAGAGGTGGTAGTCTAAAACATACTTCTAATCTGAATTTAAGAGGGACATTGTGCCCTTGTCAGTCAAATTCAAAATTGAACGCCAGCACATTCCGTTCTCATCTTAAGGCTAATGGAACGTTCATGTATCCTTCAATGAATGTGAAGGTGAAATTTTGGGACGATAATGACAAATATAAAGGCTTTCTTTTGGTATCAAAATCAGCACTACTTCAGGGTGAGCCCAGGGGGATGAGGCTGAAAATCAGCACATCCTGCTTTAAGTCATAGATAAAACATTGCGCGTTACTTACCAATTTGAGGAACAGCCTCATTCTCCAGTACTAATCCAGGTGGCTTCTTAACATCTTGCCTGTAATTGTAAATGGAACCCTGACTATTAGATGGCTACTTAGACTAACTCATCTCATGTCATTGCTAAATTGGAAATAACAAATACAATTTTGTTTGGTCTCTTTCATAAGAAAGACTTGATTTTTATCAATTGAGAACTACACAGCCAGATTCATGACTTTGGAGTTGAGCATGTGGTAGGCTCTGCATGTGTTCTCCAAGTATCACTACAAAGTACCTACAAGCCTTTCACCTCCATAGGTACTTTGTGCTAGGACTGTGTAGGTACTCTGACCGCTTAGGACCTCTGTAGGAACTTTGGAGTACACGCAGTTATGTAGTTGGCTCCTTCTAGGATCCTACCACATCATCAACTGAACTGAAGAGTTATGGCCACATGTTAGGAGTCTACCAGGTGTGAATGTTGCTGTGTTTGTATGCTTTATATGCAGTATCAACAATGGCAAAATATAGACGACATGATGCATTTCAGTTTATAATCATGAAAGAGCATGATCACATTAAAAAACTTGATCACAACATATATATTTATGTGATATAACATGCTTTGTTTTGTCCCCAGATTTCCTCAGGTTAAGCAGAAAAACATAGGTAAATGATTTTCATGAATCAGTTCACTTAAAATGCACCTCCCCTTTAGTTGCAGTTTTCAATTTTCAACAGTGGCAACCTATTGTAAAAGTGGTAACTTTCACTCGTGTTAATTTGAGTGTTTTGATGATTTTCAATTTGTGAATACAAGATTATCATTTGCAAAAGGTTCGATTCGCAGCTTTTTATTTTTGCCCTTGCTGTTTGAAGGAAGGCACGGAAGGCACGGAAGGCACAAATAAAAATGTAGTGTGAAAATATCCACGCTTACAGTATTTCAAATGAAGCACTCAACTGTTTTTCATTAAAGTTGCGAGCTCAGAGCTGTGCCTGCTGTGTGACATGGGTGTTCATAGAAGTAGTAAACATTTGCGCTGATTGGCTGTGATATGTAATGGTCAAAGAACCCAGGACTGCGCCTACTCTGTCACTCATACACACTAAGAAGGCGCAGTGCATGTATACCAGAACTCACAACTGTGAAAAACACTTTAAGGACAATTAATTGGCTTACCTTTTGGATCTATGATCCGATTCTGCCTTCCTCTGCTGAAGTGCCCTCGCATCAGCAACACCTCCCGAGCCTCCAGCCTTCAACTCTGGCGATGGAATTGCACTGATGCCTAAAGGTTGATGTACATTGGTTACCATAGAGATGAGGGCACTATCCTGAGCTACGTCCAAAGATCCATGCACAGACTGACCACCTTTACCATCAGTCGCTGGAGTTGCTACTTTAGCTGGAATGTGATGAGCGGGGGCGTTTGTTGAACCACGTTTTCGTCCCCGTTTTGGCTTTGTTGTCCCTACAGAGGTAGTCTTGGTGTTATTTAGTGGCAGCGGTGGGACTGAAGTGGTTGATGGTAGAGGTGGTGTAGGAGTGATCCTTGCAGCTCTTCCAACGGAGACTAAGACATTAGCAGCTTCAGCTCTCTGGAGCATTGTAGATCCACCAGGAACTGTCGTAGCAACAAAGACCTGTTGTTTTTCCCGCTGTGCGACAAGAGTCGGACTAGTGACTGTATACATGGTGCTTGTAGCAGCGGTTTGGGAATTGCACCTTGAGGTAGATTGTGCGCCTCGAGAGGGCGCTGCAGTACTGTTTGTTGTCGCTAAATCATTTGCAGCAGATGGATATAGAGTCACATTTTGAGGGCTAAGTGGGGCTTCAGAATCCATCATACCCCCTCCACTATTTGGATTGACAAAATTATTATACAATCCCTGATTCATATCTAAAGAACTCATCATGGATAATTTTTGTTGAGCTTGCGCCGCCGATAATCCCACTGTGGCGCTTTGCGATAGCTGCGCTGATGTTACAGTAACCGGTTGCTGGACGATAGGTTGTCCCACCGTCGTGATCACCGATGTTGGTTGTAAATTCCCAACAGAAGTAGTAGCACCTTTTTGCTTTCGTTTATTTCCTTGGTTTACGTGTAGTACTACGTTTCTGTTACTAGCTACTGTAGAGACAAGACCTGGAGCTGATGTAGTAACAATCCCCAGCTGCTGTGCACTAAAATTAGCAGTGTTTCCTATGCTAGTACTGTTTACAGATACAGGTAAAGCAGCGCTACTGACCGTGCCGAGAGCTTTCAATTTTGCTAATGAACTACTTTGAACTGATTTAGTATTATTACCACCAGTCAATCCACCTCTAGGATCAAAGACTTGTGTCAAGTCTTGCCCAGTTAGTCCACCTCTAGCAGGGTCATAGCCTTGGGTCAAGTCTTGCCCAGATAGACGTTTATGTAGAGCAGCCTTGACAGGATTTATTGGGATATAGTCATGCATGCCAGCAGCAAGAGCCGTAGAACGGGGAGACAGATTAGTTGGAAGTGTTCTTGTAGGCGTAGACATATCTGACCCGGAGGATTTGGCTCTCAGGGGACTGATTTCATTATCTTTGATGACAAACGCCTCTTCTTTGATCAAGGGTTTGTGTAGATCTTGTTTGTTTGCTTTTTCTTTCTTGTTGGAATTGCGTTTTCTTTTAGCAGGTTTAATGTCTTCTGTATCATCTTTGAGTTTCTCAAGAGCATTTACCTGAAAAAAATCATAGTAAAATATATTATTTCAACATAGAATGAGTGGCTTATTAGTTGTTACAAAATGTTATTTATAGATCTTTTAAGGACTTGCACCATTAAAAACGGCATTCCTACACTTTACTATGTCAAACTGTTGTTAGCACCCGCACTACTAAAACTAGCATTTCTACACTTTACAATGACAAATGGTGTTACTACTGATGATAAATCTTTAGAGGACCTACTTAAAAAATTTGCATTCCTCCAGTTTACTATGACCAAAGGTTTTTACAAGAAATTAAATCTTTGAGTAAAAATATAAGAATGATATTTGAATGATATTAGACTCTCTCTAATAGAACCTAAGTAGATCCTGTACTACTGATGTGACTATTTGGATTGTTTTCCTATGACCGCTCGATCATTAATACATTGTTTGAAAGCCCGTATATTGGTGTTTATGGTTGAACCTTGTAAATATATGTGACATGATCGAGGGAAATGAGTCGGATCAGGCTTTCAGGGCAATTAGCTTATATCAAAATTGAAAATTGCTGACATATGACTAATTTCCCTTGATCACATCACGTATCTTACAAATTGTCTCACCTCAGATTCTAATTTTTGCAGTTGTTTTCGCAGCTGTTTCTGATTGTTGAATTCTTCCAAGATTTGTTCCCTGATTATCGCTGTCTTATCGTTTTCTACACCGGCGCCCTCATTGTCGCCGCCACCATTCAATTTACCAGACGCAACCAGTTGATTTAGTATGTCTTGCGACTTCTGCTCACACTGAAACAGCAATACATAAAAATGTATGCAAATTAGCTTATTAATATTCAATAATGACATCAGGGCTATGTGCACACATTACAAGGTCAATGCACGATGAAAGTATGTGCAAGAACAGGTTAATGGAAGTGTTCCCATAATCTATCAAGGTTTTGTTGACATGAAATTTGCTCTGAAATGACCCCCATATGAACTTTGTTTCAAAATTCTTGAAGACCCTGAAGAAACCTTCCATCTTACTTGTGTCTAAATCCATTGCGAACAGTATTTAGACAACAACTTCATTTGACAATTCTGACTTGGCCGTATGAAAGAACAGGGGATACTAAAATGTCCCTCTGAATATGAATAAAGAAGAAATAAACAAAACAAAACAAAACAACCAAGATGACATGTGACCTCAAAATTTACAAACAATAATCCCCTACCCAACAATTATTCTATACAAGTTACAAAATCAGTTGAAGCTTATTCGAGAAGAAGCATTTCCAAATTGTTGACAGGAATATAGATACATTGCCATGCTACATAAACCCAGCACTACGTGTATGGGTGGAAAAAATATTTGATAAAATGAGAATTTTTGTCAGTAAGCTTACCAATTTCATATTGCTAGCTTCCAATTCCTTAATCTGGGTCTGAAGTTGCGCTGCTTGTGTCTGTAAATCTCTGTGTGTACCAACGATCTCTTTGGACTTAGCTACTAGTTCTGCTGGAGTTTTGGCTTGGATTCCCAGCTGAAAATTGTACAAATGGGTCAGTATTGAAAAAATTATATAAATCAAATATAACAAATTGTTTAAACAATCACAGCACTCCATCAACTGAAGGAATGTTACAGTTTTGGAGGGTTCAATTTGGTGCAACCGTTAAGTTAGGGGAGTTATAAACATCCAGCAGCATCCCAGCTCCTTTAAACAGAGACAAGGACCGCCATGAACTTTATGCAGCGTACCAGTACAGTTTGTCACATGACCAAAGGTCATCAAGGTCATCAATTCGGTGTAAATTCACAACATTGCGGTTTTGAAAGCTTATGTAAGTGAACATTTAAAACTAAAATTTGTTTAAAAATTCACCAATATAACTCATGTATACATGCTACATAATTTTAGGGGTGCCCTTTTAAAGATGGAAGGCAACTTCCCTTTTTCTTGAACAGATGGGTTTCATCTTTACATTGTAGGCCACATCTTTATTAAATTATTCTTCTTACCTCTTCCAACCTGGTGTGTAGTAAGGTCATACTGTCTCCTGTCAAATATTTAATTTGCTTTTCTAACTGCATTTGTTGACATCGTAATTGCTGATGATGGGTCTGCAATGGTAACACAAAATAAACACTTATCCATTATCCAATGTACATGACAATTTTAGAAAAACTTTGAAGGTTGTACACAGCAGTTGAGGTATTGATGATATTGCAGTATAAATTGTACAACATTATTATAGAGGAACCAATTCCTGAGCTGCTTGAAAATTGCAATACACCCTTTCACGGTTGCAGAGTGCGCATGCTCAGACATTCAAATCAGTGGCCGCCATTTTAAATTACCAGTAAACAAACATTTTCAACCAGTGAAAACGGAGTAAAAGTGCTGAAGTTAATTTAAAATAATATAAAATAAAAATATGAAATAAAACGAAGTTACAAAACATCAAATAAAATCGCAAAAGATTTTTCTAAAATTGCGCAAAATATTTTTAAAAATATGTTTGTTTACTTGCAATTAAAAATGGCGGCCATAACCGTGGTGTATTAGGATATTCGATTCGTACCTTACTGGCGCAGTCAAATCCGCAGTTCATCGCAGAAAGCAGACGAAGAACATTCACATCGGGATTGCATTTCACGGCTTTAAACATAAATGAAGACATTATATGTAAGACGATCAAGCATTAGCAAAGTATATTAGCGATGTATTTCTATTACTATTCTTAGGCTTTCATTGTTTGTTTATCCATAACAGCTCTCCACAGGGTAGTCTGGTCGGTAGAATTTTTTTATTTTAAAACAAAACGGGGTTTATTACATTGCCTTTTGTGGTCGGTCCCCGGGGTCGGTCACGCTTTAAATATGTAAAACACACACAAAACAAGGATATATCTAACTATTTGACAAGAGTGTATCTGGCTGCTAATGTTTTAGCTTTGAATTGATCTTTTTCAAAACTAGTTCAGTATAACAACACATTAAAAAAAAATCAATTTTGAAAAAAAAAATGCGAAAAAAGGTGGTCGGGTCAGGCCATATTTGGACGGTCGGTCGGGCGAGGACAAACAAACAATTTTTTTGTTTAGGCCTTATGTACAGATCAATGTAAGATGGTACGCGTTGAAAAGGTAAGTTTGCCTCTGAAACATGATGAAAAATGATATTAAACTATTTAACTGACCAACCACTATTGTTCAATTTATATATGACACCGTAGTAATACGTGTTTCAGCAATTATATGCCATGTCTGCGAGCACGTACACTTTTCTTGAAAGTAAGCTTTTTTTCAACACCCAGTTGCAAATTTAATTCGGTTAACAAAAGTAAGTGGTAATTTTCGTTCCAACAGACAAACACTTGGCAAATATTTCAAGTTCTACAGTCTTGTTTGATCTCATTTACAATTTCACATTTTTAAAAGTCAAATTACCCGTATAGAGGGTTTTCATGTGACGTCAGTACCCATAGTTACCAAGGAGTTGCTAAGGTATCGGCCATTTTGGTACCCATTTTTCTATTC